>JASANF010005164.1:0-95364 GCA_030248245.1 Trissonchulus sp. WLG1_4
CCCATAAGATTTCAGCTTCGGTTTTACAGACTTGTGTGTATTTCCATGCATAGAATGCATTAATACCTGTGTACATTCGATTTTTACATCCAGAGACTTTTGTGTTGAAATCAAACTATAAATTCAACAATTTTCTCGAGAAATCATGCCATAGTTGCTGGAACTGCTCGTGAATACAGCACGCAGTCGCATACTTGACAAAGAAAACTCCTGTCAAAAGAGTTTATGCTGACAAAAACTGCTAAATTTTTTGCAAAAAACCGTATGGGGGTCGAACCCTCGAAGTAGGATAACAGAAACTTTTGGAGTAGCGCTTTTGACCACTCGACTACGCTACTTCGATGTCTATCGTTGTTTGGTTATGACTATGTAGAAAAGAAGTATGAGAGCAGACATCGTCTAGACAATCACGTGATTAGCATGTGTAGGTATCTTGTCTGAAAAATTAAAAATAGAGTTTTAAATCACAAAATTTTACAAAATGACAACTCAATACGTAGGTGTTTATGCGCTGCGCATGCGCTTAGAAAAGTGGCCAAAACTGTTAAATTTCCATTCTCCTGTTGTGTAGTTTGGCTTGTTGGCTTGGCTTGCTCCAAAAAATTTTTAATATGATGCCGCTTACTTCATTTGTCATTTTGTGTATATGAATCAATTTTTTACAGACGTTATTTTGAAAAAATTCAGTTTGAATCAACTAATTTTTTTCAAAAATTTAAAAACCACTGCACATTCGTTAGTACCACCTTAAAGGGGCGCTCCGTGAATCAAGGATTTGGGCCGTATTTTTTAAAAACAGCCAAAATGACCTATCATTCTTGAAGAAAAGTTGCCCAAAATGCTATTTCTGATGTTTTGACGTGCATATCTCCATAGCAAAAAATTTGAAAAAAATTGGACAATTTACTGAGTTTATTCGACTTTTACACAAATTCAGCAAGTAAGCCAGTGCATCAACGCTTTTTGAGGTTTTCCAAACAGACGATACGTAAATTTTATTAGTCGTAATGAAAAAATAAAACAATTTTAATGCGTTCTGTGCAAAAAAAATTGCACAAGAAACCATTTTCAGAAGCAGCAGACTCAAATATAGGCTGTGTGAATACAAAACCAATTTTTCGGCATTCGATTATAAAATGCTGGTAAGATATTTTTCTACAAAATTTTGCACAATTATAGTCTTAGGTTCTGAGCAGTTGAACAATTTTTTAGTTTTTTAAAATAAAGCTTATAAATTTTTTTATATGAATTTTATTGCTCAGAGTTCGACTTCGAAAACACATAATGACATTTTTTATCCAAATCCGACATAAATGTTAAAAACCAAAATAATGTATAACTAGAGAAGCACATAAGCTACATTTTGGTATATAAAGTGTGACTATACGCAAAGTATAAGCAGAGTTATCGTTTGCCGAAAATTCACACACGTTTGGTGCTCTGGGAGTCACGTGACATGATCACGTGATTTGAAATTTTGCCTCTATGTTCTTTTGTGCCATACTACATATATGTATAGTAAAGTTTGACATTTGCCAACTTTTTCGCTAATTTTTGATGTAACCCCCGATTCCCGGAGCGCCCCCTTAAATAAAAACACAAATTTTGTACAAAAAGTGTACAAATTTTTTACAAAATTCAAAATTTTTTGTGGTTTTAGTTGCCATTTTAGCGACATTTAAGCAGCCTGATGCCTGTAGCATCAGTGAAAAAAGTCCCAAAATTTTTTTGAAAAAGTACAAAATTTATACAAAATTTGTACAAAATTTATACAAAATAAGTACAAATTTTGTACAAAAAATGTACAAATTTTATACAAAATTCGAAAATTTTTTGTGGTTTTAGTTGCCATTTTAGAGACATTTATGCAGCCTGATGCCTGTAGTATCAGTGAAAAAAGCCCCAAAAAGTTTTTGAAAAAGTACAAAATTTATACAAAATTTGTACAAAAATTTATACAAAATAAGTACAAATTTTGTACAAAAAATGTACAAATTTTATACAAAATTCGTAATTTTTTTTGTGGTTTTAGTTGCCATTTTAGAGACATTTAAGCAGCCTGATGCCTGTAGTATCAGTGAAAAAAGTCCCAAAAAGTTTTTGAAAAAGTACAAAATTTATACAAAATTTGTACAAAATTTATACAAAATAAGTACAAATTTTGTACAAAAAATGTACAAATTTTATACAAAATTCAAAAATTTTTTTGTGGTTTTAGTTGCCATTTTAGCGACATTTAGGCAGCCTGATGCCTGTAGTATCAGTAAAAAAGGTTCCAAAAAATTTAGTACAAAATTAAGTAAAAAATTTGTACAAAAAATGTACAAAAATCGTACAAAAATGTTTGAACAGGAAGTACAAAATTTGCACAAAATTTATACAAACTTGCACTCTGAGTACAAAATTTGTGCGAAAATTATACAAAATTTGCACAAAATTTATACAAAAAAAGTACAAAATTTATACAAAATTTATACAAACTTGCCAAGGTAGAAATACAAAATTTATACAAAAATTATACAAAATTTATACAAAATTTTTTGTACATTTTTTGTATAATTTTTGTACTTTTTTTGTATAAATTTTGTACCAATTTTTTTCCTGTGAATGCAGCCATATATACACATGCATAAACCTTTCGACAGATAATAACAATGAGAACTACGGTAAAAAGTCCTGGGGGCGATAGCCGATAACCCCCAGGAAATTTTTTGGATATTTGGGCTAAATTTGATGAATTGGGAATGTATCGGAAAATTTTTTTGAGGGGGCCCTCTTTGCCAAAGGGGGGGCCCGGGGCCCCCAGGGCAGGCCCCCCCCTGGATCCGCCACTGTGCTACTCTAAGCCTCTAGGCTTCTACTTTTGGCTAAATTTGGCCTCAGGCTTATGCTCAGGCTTAGTAATAGGCTTAGTTTTGAGCTTAGGCTCAGGCATAGGCTTAGTATCAAAAATTAGCTTTTGTATGTTTATGTGATGTGCCAGGCAGGAAGGAAAGCTACGTCCAAACCCCATCAAATTTTTTTCAAAAATAAAAAGTAGCCAGACCTCAAGCCAGGCCACTATCGTAAAAATGTAGTATTTTTTCGCAAAAAAAGTGTTGGCACAAACTCCAATTTTTGTGGCACAAATATTTTCAAATATAGCACAGGAAGAATGTGTTTGAATGTTTTTTTAAGATGTTTTTTGCACTTTCGATTAACATGCTTTTAACATGTTTTTAACATATGTATTTTAACATGTTGTTAAGGTGGTAGTGTCGCCAAAGCAGTTTTGCTCATAGGCTGAAAAATGATAACTTTTTGCTTTGAAATTCTACGTTCACTGAGAAACTAGTGAAATGCCATAAGGTGTCAAATAAATACTGCCAGACACTAGACTACCAATATCAACTAATATTTTTAACCAATCACCATTTGTGAAAAATGAAAATCCTAAAAAGCTGATAAATCTTCGAAAATGTCAAATTTTTGATTTAATTTCTTAAAAAATTGAGTATGGCTTTTGGAAATTTTTTCAACGGAAATATGCATTACTAGGGAAGGTTTAATTTTTGAAAAAGTGAAACGTGTGGGCAAACCTCACATTTCTGCGTAGCGAAATCGACTACTTTTTTTAGACCTGGGTCCCAGCTGCCGTTTGCGATGGAGTTGAAAATTAGCACAATGAAAGAAAGAATATAAATGCAGACGTGAAAGTTTTTCGATTTTCAAATTTTGGCCCGCAGCACTTTTTGTAGTCGCTCAAACACGACAGATTTTTGAAAAATCAATTTTTTGCAAAATCAAAAATAAAAATGAAGAATCGAAGATCAATCACGTCTAGATTTTTAAGAGATCTTTCTATTGATACCAAGATCATCAAAATCGGTTGAAGTTTCGCTGAGCTAGGTCAAAAACAAGATTAGTGTGAATAGGAAATTCGACATGGTCATAAAATTTGACACATTCACATTAAAGTGCTGAACTGTATTGTAAATAGGTTTTTTTGATGTCTCTTTGATATACAATTAAAGTGGTATTGCTATTTATTGCATGAGCTGAGCGCCAAACATGAGTTTTATTGCTGAGCGCTACCTTAAGGTGGCGCTCCGAGAATTTGCACGTACTTCAAAAATTGTAATTTCTTACTTTCATGGTTATATTGGAATTTAGCAAGGTGCGCGGTATCAAATTGAGCATATTTTCAAAAGGATTTGTCTCAATTCATTTTTTCTGTCTGTCACGTGACTTGCGAAAACCCTATTCACAGGGCACACATAACTCAATTCATACTCTATTAATTTTGACAATCTATAGCTCATTTGAAAGGTTTTCAAACGTATGGGATGATAAATTTTTTGTTTTTTGAATTTCATTCTAGATTTTGAGTTATAACGATTTTTAACTTGTCATGCAACTTTAACAACAAATATCTCGCTTCAAAGTTCATTTATTAAAAAAATGAAACTTAGTCAGTTTCTTTGACTTTTTTTATATATTGTGTCCAAATTCCATGTCTCAACTCAAAACATGCGATTTGCAATCTGTGCCCTTTGCCGAAAAACCTTGGGTTTTTTATTGAAAACTTGCTTGGCTTGCTGCATGTTTTTATTTTTCTGTCCGAACAGCTGGTCGTATAACACGAGGCCGAATCGTCACGAGGCCGAATCGTCGCCAGGCCGAAAATGTTGCACAAGGCCGAATTGTCACGAGGCCGAATCGTCGCCAGGCCGAATCGCTTTTATTATTTTAATGCAATGTTTAGGCTTAGCTGTCACAATTTTTCCTAAAAATTTCTATTTTCTGACCTATTTCCCAAGCCTAAGCCTGAGCCTAAGCCTCGTGTAGACACGCCGAACAGGTCGATTTGACAGACGCTTGCTTCAAATATGTTTGTCTATTTATCAAAAAGGAAAGTAATTTATTTTTACTTCGATATTTTGCGCACTTTTTTCTGATTTTGTCATGTTAGAAAAATATTCACAGAAACGCAAATTTCAGATTTTCGGATTTTTTCAATTTTTTTTAAATTTGAGTTATACACACCAATCGACTCCTGAACACCAAAAGCCCGGAATTTGTACTAGACTTTACTTGCACTGTAACGCTTCAATGAGCCTGATCCTGTAGCTTCTGAAAAAGTTTTGTAACTTTTCAAAGCCTGAACCGATTTGCAAAATTTTTTTAGCATTTAGTAGCTTAGAAGTTACTCTTTCAATGGTAGTAGCAGGTTTTCATTTGATTCAGTATTTTTGCCTAAATCCTATTTTGCGCAAAAAAATTCATGTAAAGTTTAATTTTTAGACAAAGTTTGATTTCCAGGGCCAGGGGCCGTATTCTCAAAATTACCTGCAGGTAAAGTTAGGCTAACTTTACCCATAGGTAAGGTGAAGGTAAAGTTAATTCTGCGGGTAAGGGTAAAGTTAAAGTTTACCAGAGGGTAAAGGTAAATTCTTAGAATACGGGGTAAAGTTAAAGTTAAACTGTGGGTAAGGTTAAAGTTTAACCTTACCTGTGGGTAAGGTTAAAGTTAAACTGTGGGTAAGGTTAAAGTTTAACTTTACCTGTGGGTAAGGTTAAAGTTTAACTTTACCTGTGGGTAAGGTTAAAGTTTAACTTTACCTGTGGGTAAGGTTAAAGTTTAACTTTACCTGTGGATAAATTTAAAGTTTAACTTTACCTGTGGGTAAGGTTAAAGTTAAAGTTTAACTGTGGGTAAGGTTAAAGTTTAACTTTACCTGTGGGTAAGGTTAAAATTTAACTTTACCTGTGGGTAAGGTTAAAGTTTAACTTTACCTGTGGTGGGTAAGGTTAAAGTTTAACTTTACCTGTGTGTAAGGTTAAAGTTAAACTGCGGGTAAGGTTAATGTTAAAGTTTAACTGTGGGTAAGGTAAAAGTTAAAGTTTAACTGTGGGTAAGGTTAAAGTTAAAGTTAAACTGTGGGTAAGGTTGAAGTTAACGTTTAACTGTGGTAAGGTTAAAGTTTAAAGTTAACTGCGGGTAAGGCTACAGTTTGACTATGGATAAGGGTGGAGATTCGGTTGGGGGGGGGGAAATTCAAACTAACATTTTTTCAACGTAAAAACATGTTTTTATAGGTTTTCGCATGCGCTGAATTCATTTTTGGCAGTTTGTAAGCGAAAAAACGTAGATTTTTAGCTTTTTCTAAAAATTCAAATTTTGTCGAAAATCTTATTTTTTTGTCATATTGGGGCTAATTTTCGCAAAATAAGGCCAGCTCGCTCATTATATCAGTCTGAAATTTTATGAGCACATGTTAGCACATAATAATATATTTTATTCAGCTTTATTTGCTACATATCTTGCTCATACTGGCCGAAAAATGTTAATTTTTTAATTATGAAATTGGCGAAATGAACTTGCTTAAAATGAGTTGAATTAAATTCAAAATTTTCTAATTTTTTGCGCAGCAGATGGCTATCAAACATTTTTCCCCACAAAAAATATCACATTTAAGGCACAAATACGGCGTTACAATAAATTCTAATGCTAATAAATCCTAGTTCAAAGCTTCCCTAATGCTCAGAGCCATGCTCACGCCGACGGGCAATTTCGGTTTTAAAGTTCAGTTTATTCATTATTCCACAGTAGCAAATGTCCTTTTATTTGATGCAGGAAACTAAGACTAATTTTTTGCTCACCCACCTACTAAGCCTGAGCCTAAGCACTAAGCCTCAGCCTAAGCACTAAGCCTAACCTAAGCCTAAACCTAAGCACTAAGCCTAAGCACTAAGCCTAAGCCTAAGCCTGAGGCCTAAATTAAAGAAAACACCTGCTAAGAAGCATCAGAAATAACTTTACTACACTAAAAAACACTAACTAGCTTTATATTTTAATAAAATTTGCAGCTATAGCCCGGAATTTCTACGGAACCGTACTTGTGCTGTAACGCTTCGATCAGCCTGGTCCTGGTGGCTTCAGAAAAAGTTCTGTAACTTTTCAAAGCCTGAACCGATTTACAAAATTTTTTCAGCATTTAGTAGCTTACAAGTTGCTCTTTCAATGGTAACAGCAAGTTTTCATTTGATGCAATATTTTTGACTAAATCCAATTTTGCGCAAAAAATTTTATGTAAAGTTTAATTTTTGGACAAACTTTGATTTCCAGCTAAAGCTTACATCCTACAAACTTCTAACCTAGCCTATTCGAAAGAGCGTTCAATTTTGACCCCCCCCCTAGGTTTGGGGGATATAGAAGAAGAAGAAGAAGAAGAAATTTTATTGCTCTAATCCCCCAAGGATTAGAAGAAAAGAAAATATAATATTAGTACGAACTACGAACAAAAAAAAAGCAAAAGCAAAAGCAAGCAAAAACGGGACACGAAACGCAAACATGTAGCGATGGTAGATTAAGCAAAAGGACGAGGAAAAACCACTTGGCTGGTTAGCTGAGCCCCCGCCCTATTGGTGGAGAAATACTATCGAGATCTAGACTAAGAACTGACCGTTTAAACGACGCAATATTTGGTGCTTGAACAGTGCTTTCAGGTAACATATTCCAAAGCCTCACAATTCTACAGCTAAAGAAAGCGTTCAAAGCTTGTAGGCGGCAGACTTTTCGCTTCAGCTTTAGTGAATGCCCTCTACAGCCGGTATCAATAGCAAAATCAAAGTATATAACCAGAGAAATCTAAATCAATCTTTGTTGTCATAATTTTATACAGCAGAAACAAATCAGTCGTTATATAGGGGGACTCCGGATCATTAGTCGAAAAAATGCCGTTTTTCCGACTTATTCGACCCCTAAGGGTTTTAACACCAATAATTTCACTTCAGATTTTTATTAAAAGGGGCCACAGCTATTTTGGGGGCTAGAGATCAGATTGGGGGCATGGCTGACGATGAAGGTTTCAGTTTTTTATTAAAAGATGGGGTAGGAAGCGAATTAGGGCCGAAAATAATTTTTCCCCCCAACCGAATGTAAACCATAAGAATAAAAGTTTAACTGTGGGTAAGGTAAAAGTTTACTTCAACTGACTGAGGCTGAAGGAAAAGTTAAAATTTAGCTATAAGTGATGGTGAGCTTTATCTATTTTTTAAAATGTGTACGTAATAGTAAAATTTTTTACAAATTTTGTTTGTAACTAGGCGTTTGTGTGTTTTTCCAGTATTTGTCTCCGTTTTCTAGAAGTTCGTCCAGTTTATATATAGTGTTTTCCTTTCTTTGCAATCACTTGAATTTATGGTCCGCCAGAGCTGTAGTTTGTGTAGCATTGCAAAAAATTATATATCTGTTGTTTTTACACGATGCGTATATATATATCCAAAAGCGGGATATAAAGCCCTTAGATGCGGTGCTCATCTCCGTTACAAAGCCCTGGAACGTCAGGGGAGCCACATCTACAATGACTATATACATCCATGGAGGGGGGAGGGCAACCCATACCCATCTGAAATGGGGGGGCGACCAAATAAGGGGCGCCTTCTCAGCCCCCCCTCTTTACTAAAAATATGCCAGGGGCCCAGATCGCTGAGGGAGGGGCAAAACCGCCGAGGTGAGGACCCTGGCCCCCCGCGCCCCGGCTGGCTACGCCACTTTTTGTTCATTAGCTCACCCTATCGCTGGTGCACTGCATAGTCCTCCAAGCAAGATTTATTTATAACGCATTTGGGGGGGATAATATACAGTAGCGTAGGCAGGATCAAGTTGAGCGTGCGGCCAACGTGCCTCTTTGCCCGAAACTTTTCCGAAGTTTGTCTGCGGGGGGGGGAGGGGTGCAACATTTTTTATCCGAGGTAGGGCAAATCGCTGAGGATGTTGCAAAACCGCTGAGGGGGGGGGGGAAACCGCTGAGGGGGGGCCCTGGCCATACGTGGGCATGTGGCCGAATCTGGGGGGGTGAGCCCCGGGGTTTGGGGTGCGGAGCAACTTTTCCTCCCATTTTTGCTCCGTGAGCCACCATCTTACCTTCGTGCGTGAGCCACTAATTTTGCCGTCGTGAGTACCTCGAAAGCATTCAGGGGGGGGGTGAGGCGTCTTGGGGGGGGGGGGGCGACGATGCCAACTGGGGGGGGGTGAAAACCACCCACAACCTCCCCCCCACGCCCATGTATGGCCCTGACCCCCCGCCCCCCCCATGGCTACGCCGCTGATAATATACACGCATGCATTTGCTGTCGCGAAAGGCAGAAGGAAGGAAAAGTGGGTTACAGATTTGCCGCTTGCAAGGGCCTGGGGGTAACCACCTTTAGTAAAAAATTACAGAAAATTTTTATTTTTAGGCCAAATTTGGTCACTTGGGGACGCATATCGGGAATTTTTTCGATATATACACATTTAAAAAAAATTGGTAAAGCTCACCCTCATCCATAGCTAAATTTAAACTTTTCCTTCAGCCTCAGTTGAAGTAAACATTAACCTTCCCCACAGTTAAACTTACAATTTTAACTGTAACCACAGTAAACTTTAACTTAAACCTTACCCGCAGTGTAATTTCAACTTTAACCTTACCCGCAGTTTAACTTTTAACTTTAACCTTACCCACAGTTAATTTTTAACTTTAACTTTACCCACAGTTAAAATTTAACTTTAACCTTACCCACAGTTTAACTTTAACCTTACCCACAGGTAAAGTTAAACTTTAACCTTACCCACAGGTAAAGTTAAACTTTAACCTTACCCACAGGTAAAGTTAAACTTTAACCTTACCCACAGTTTAACCTTACCCACAGTTTAACCTTACCCACAGGTAAAGTTAAACTTTAACCTTACCCATAGTTAAATTTTAACCTTACCCTTTGGTAAAATTTTGAGAATACAACTTTACCTTCACCTTACCTGTGGGTAAAGTTAGCCTAACTTTACCTGCAGGTAATTTTGAGAATACGGCCCCTGCTAAAGCTTGCTTTCTACAAACTTCTAACCTAGCCTATTCGAAAGAGCTTTAAATTTTGACCCCCCCTAGGTTTGGGGGATATAAGGGGGACTCTGGATCATTACTAGAAAAAATGCCGTTTTTCCGACTTATTCCACCCCTGAGGGTTTTAACACCAATAATCTCACTCTAGATTTTTATTAAAAGGGGCGACAGCTATTTTGGGGGCTAGAGATCAGATTGGGGGCTTGGCTGATGATGGGGGTTGTATATTTTTATTAAAAGATGGGGTAGGAAGCAATTTATGGGCAAAATAATTCCCCCCCCCCCCCGCCGAACCTTGACCCCTTGACCTCGCTGCATATACATGTAGATTGTTCTTCAGAAAGACGGAATATGCTGGATTAGCATGAATTGAAGTAGTCGCCGAACAATTTAACCAGTCACAATGACTCTGCGACTGCTGAAGCCATGTTTCAGCTTATCGCCGTGCGCGATTCGAGCAATCAGTACTTCAAAGTGAGCGGGTATTTATTATGTGATATTTTGCTTGTTGCCTTGTCGTATAGACTGCCCTAACCATGTAAATAAATCTTACTTGCGTCTCGTGAAAAAATTGTTTTTACTTAGTACTTTGGTCTACTTTCATTAACTGATGTTACCGTGGGTTTGCGCGATTTGTGTAGGTAACTCAGTTATATTTTTTCAATGTATAATGACATTTTTTTAGTCCGCTGTCCGTGCAGGTCTGGTATCCGGACTCCGAGTTTATGCGGAAATGGGAGCACTATCATTTCAAAGATCTGGATCGGGATATTCCGGAATGGGCCTATAATCCGAGGAATGCGGAGAAATTTTTCGAAGACCAAAAAATGATACCCCTAAATTGTATGAGTTGCTGTGCTTTCGTAAATTGCCAAAACTTGATAATTAGCACGGTGTGTGGGCAGTTGAGGAGGTTCGGGGGAATGTGAAGAGTTAACCTCCGAACGGGACGTTTGAACGCCAGGGTGGTGCTACGCACAGTGATTGGCATTTTCAATTTTCACCTTCTAAACCGGTCCACCGCCCCTCCCCTTTCCTCCCCTGTGGCGTAGCCAGGAAAAAATCGGGGCGCATGACTTTCGAAATGTGTTGAGATCATGTAGTTGGGCGGGATGGGTGGGAAGATCACCACTTAAAATTCGGTACCAGGAAAGGGAGGGGGTTCCTCCAGGGGTAGAAAAGTGGAAAGGGTCTTAAGATGCACTATAATCACATTTTACTCCCGAAATTGTCGATCCATGGTCAAATAGCTCACAGCATCCCTGAGCATCCCATTAGCTCCTCTGGGTTCGCCGTCCGCCCATGTCTAAATTGGCCAATTTTGTTTGATTTATTTTACTGTACTCCACGGGTTTTTTTGTATTCGTTGATACTTGATATTCTCTTTTTGCTAAGTAAATAATCTTGTTCATTAGCTTAGTTCAATTTACAATCAACATAGTCGGCAACCTGCAAACCAGACTGTATGGAAATATTATAACATTGATTGATACTCCTCGTTATAATCAGTGCTCTTAACGTTTTCAGTGTTGCGACCCGTCCGTGAGAAACAAATTCGAAATATGAACATTAATTTTGGACCCCAGCATCCGGCAGCTCACGGCGTGTTGCGGCTTGTGCTGGAGCTAGAAGGAGAGGTTTGTTTTTAATATAATATGTATACTATTTTGAGTTACCAGTACCAGCATAATTAAGTAATGCACTGGCTTTTACATTCATCTAATTGCTTAATAATATGTGCTCACTACTTTTGAATCAGCGTTTTTTAAATTTGATGAAAATGAAAAACTCGATGCAGTTCACAAGGTGGCCAAGTGCATCCAGTTGTGTGCATCCACCTCTGTAATTGCTGAAATTGTAAACTGGACTGGGCTGACAAAGCGTTCATGCTTTGTTCGTGGTTGCTGTTGCGACACTGCCTCATTATAGTGTTCGGGCCAGGTTGCCGCAAGAAATCTGGATTGAGAAAAAACTTTCGTTTTTAGCAGAATTTAATGTGCTTTTTCATCGAGTTCTTATCAGAATTTACGGTGATTTTTTTTATATTTGCAGATAGTCATTAAAGCAGATCCTCACATCGGATTGCTTCACAGGGCAACGGAAAAACTGATTGAACACAAGACATATGCTCAGGTAGCTATTCTTCCTAGCAAAAGCATCCAAATATAAATATATCCCAGTTTTATAGAAATTTTTTTATTTTATGGGGCTTCTCAAAGGATTATTCTGAAGATCCATCAACAACTCACCAGTTGTTGATGGCGTCAGTATAAAAAATTGAAAGTCGAAAAGCCCACTCTACTTTTGACTCTGCTCTTTTAAAGTTAGTTGGGAAAATCAACGTTGTGCAAGCAGCTAAAAATATCAGCATTTTGTAGTAAAATTAGTTTTATTTCAGGCGCTACCATATTTCGACCGACTTGATTATGTTTCCATGATGTGCAATGAGCAGTGCTTTTCCCTTGCAATTGAAAAGCTGTTAGGAATCGATATTCCACCACGAGCGAAATTTATTAGAAGTTAGTTCCTGAGGGGTGGACCATATGTGGGCTATGGGCAGCTATCGAATTCTGGCGGGGGTGCGGTGCAATTGTTTTTCCGCCAATTTTACTTTCGTGAATCGTGAGCCACCGTTTTCTCTTCGTGAGCCAGCGATTTTGCCGTCGTGAGCACCTTCAAAACATTTTGAGGGGGTGAAGTTGCCTCCTCCTCCTCCCCCATGGCTGGGGTAGAGTGTTTTTGTTGAAATTAACTTTTTCCGCATGATACTATTGAATCAGGGTTGGCGCGATAGCGCCCAACCCTAGAATAGGAAAATTTAGCACTATTGCGGATTTTGAGAATTTGAACTTTTTGTAGCTCAAAATATAGAAGAGCTTTTTACACGAAATTTTGTGTGTGTACACCCCTTGGCAATACCTAAGTGCTGGCAAAATTTCAGCCGGATCGGTCAAGTATTTTCTGAGATACCGCCGGGGACCCCCATAATTCACGGACTTTCATTTTTTTTCCCCAGAACTTTTCTCGCCGGTAGTTCATCCGAGCGACACCTTTTTTGCTTTTTCACATTTCATATAGCCTGCAATAGACACGGAAAAACTGATTTTGCTTGGGTGTTTCCGTGAGAGGCTGTGCTGGGAGGGGGGAAACCCCTTTTTTGGGGTCCAAAAAATGACTAAGTACGAAAAAGTTTAGCACACTTTTTAAGAAGTTGCGCAAAACGGCCAGTCATGATCTTTTGCATGTGAGGTGGTACAGTAGTGGAATAGAAACTAACATGGGCTTTTTGTGAATTTCGGCCTATAAGCCCCAGGGCATGCCCATACCCCCCGCCACGTGTATTACGGGGGTATGTTCGCTACGGGCAGGGGAGCTATCATGGTTATAGCTGGAGGTCTGTCGTTTTGTATACGAATATAAACCCATATGCTGTGCATTCACTGGTATTATCACTTTCTTGCTCAGCTGTTGAATAGTCCCCTAGACGGTACCCCCCTGTTGGCTGTATGTCATGTATGCGCGTACGTATCTTCACAGTAGAATAATTAGGTTTGCTGTTTGTTTTTCATGATAGTTCAAGTTTTTTCGTGTAATATGGATTGTGAACTTGCGAACATATTATATTAATACCCATTGCCCCACAGATTGCCCCCCCAGGGTGTTCCCAAAGGGGACTCGGGACCCTTTTGCATTTTTGGGGTCAAAATTTTTTTTCGAGTTTATTCTCAAAAATTTGTCTCTAGGGGTAGTTTGGTGTCCTGAACACGAATTTGGGATTTATTTTTGACTATACCCACTCTGGACACCCATGGCCCCCAGGGTGCCACCTAGGGGGTCAAAATGGGTCAATTTTTTCGAATTTGAAATTTTGATGTCCTTTGGGGTAATTTGACCCCCTGAACACGAATCCGATGTTAATTTTTGTCTGTGACTCTCGTGAACTCTCCTACGACCCCCTCCTAGGGTACCCCCCTTCGGATCCGATGGGTCAAGTTTTGAAAATTCTGATTTTGATGTTCATAGGCGTAATTTGACTCCCTGAACACGACTCTGAGGTCTATTTTTGTCTATGACGCTCGTTGACTTCCTTGCGACCCCACCACCTCCCTCAGGGTACCCCCTCCCTGACACGTGTCCAAGGGGTAAACTTTCAAAACTTGAATTTTGATGTCCCTGATTACGAATCCGTGGCTTGTTTTTGTCTAGAACCTACCTGGATTCCAACACCCCCCGAACGGGAATCGAAGGGGTCAAATTTTACATAGGTATTGTATATACATGTACACACTACACATGTACACTTACGTACATATATACTACATTGGTCCGCTTCAGGCAGTGAAGCCGTCATAGCTATATGTAGTGATATGTTCTGTGCTTCGTTTCCACTACAGCGGAAAAAGAGAGTGGACTAGTAAAGAAAAATGCCCTTGTCGGGCGCTCCTTGGGTAGAATAGGTTACTGTCTGTCTAAAGCGGAAAAATACTTAGGCTGACGCTGAGCTTGTATATATATGCTTGATAAAAAGGTTCTGTGAGATAACTGCAGACCTTATCCAGATCCTTAACTGATCGTTTGATCGAAATATATATGTACGTAGTAAGCATCTTACTTCATTAGACTTACTTCATTCGATCATATTTAAATTGTGCATATTGTGTTAGATGTGTTTAAGCTACAGTAGGAACAAATCCATAATCTGAGAGTCCATAATCGAAAAACCATTTATGGCGTGCAAAATACATTGGTGCGAGGTTGAGCGTTGAGGTAGGGTTTTCAGCGTCCTTGTCAGCCGAGAACCTTAGCAATCCCTGACCGATTGTTTGCACACCCCCGAATTATTTCAGCCGTTCAACCAATTGTCGACATTTCAGCTAAAATTATTATGAGTGCCCGCTGTAACGTTTTTGCCATTTGCCAATGTTGAGTTAGTGTAAAAAAACGCCTCTATGTTACATGAGCACATGATATAATTTAGCTGAAGGTCGCGCGAATAGGGTGCGGAAAACAGTGTCTGCCCTACGAAGATCATATTCCTATTCTCAACAGGTATACCTAGTCCACCTACTTTGACGAGCTCACACGAATTGCATATTCTCGTTAATAAAGTTTTGTACCAATGCTTTTACAAGCTCAGCCTAAGTATTTTTCCGCTTTAGACAGACAGTAACCTATTCTACCCAAGGAGCGCCCGACAAGGGCATTTTTCTTTACTAGTACAATTCACGTATTTATTTAGTTAGGATCTTTGAGATCGAATAAAATTCTTCTGATTGTAAGAAGTTCTTACTGCAAATGAAAATTTATCTCTGACTCCTCATTGTCGTAATAATAATATGCTTAGGCTTAGCCGCCGAGACTTTCGATTTTTCGAATGATGATTACCATGGAAGTTGTAGCTGCAACATATATACAAACCTATCATTTAGTTTATTTTGCGCATTTATATACTGCTTATCAGTATTCTTACTTACTTGAAACATAAGCATTTTATCTGTCTGTCTGTTCCATATTTTGGTAGGCCAGAAACGTTCTGGCATAAAAGCGGCTCATATTATCGTAACGAGACTAAAACCTAGCCGCCTAATGTTTCAGCGCTGTTCGGCGAAATCACTCGTATCAAGAATCACATCATGGGCATCACCACGCACGCTCTGGACGTCGGCGCCATGACGCCCTTCTTCTGGCTCTTCGAGGAGCGTGAGAAATTGTTCGAGTTCTACGAGCGTGTCTCCGGGGCTCGCATGCACGCCAACTACGTCCGGCCGGGCGGCGTGGCCTGGGACATGCCGCTGGGGCTGATGGACGACATCTACGACTGGTCCGTCCAGTTTCCCCAACGTCTGGACGAGGTGGAAGATGTGCTGACCGACAGTCGCATCTGGAAGGAACGACTGGTCGACATTGGCGTCGTGTCGGCTGAGGAAGCACTCAACTGGGGATTCAGGTGGGCACATATACTCTTGGACACGATTCACGACCACACATGTGCAGCTAAGGAAATCTGGGGGAGGGGAGCGGAGCAACTTTTTCGGCCGATTTTGCTTCGTGAGCCACCAATTTTGTCCATAAGCCACTAGTTTTTGCTTCGTTAGCCACCAATTTTGCTCATGGGTCGCGATTTTTCGGGGGGAGGGGGGCGGGGACGGGTTGGGGGGGAGTAATCCCCCCCGGACGCCCGTGTATGAACACGACTGTAGGACTGAGAAGACAAGGACTAATCTAGTCTTGAAAGCTGATTGTGAATGTCGCTTCTTTTGGTTTCCGAAGCTATTTGACTGGAAATTTTTCTAAAAAAAATCCGTTTACGTTTTGTTAGTTTGGGTAGAGGGTGCGGTGCTGTGATATTAGGCTGAAGCATGGAAATAGGTTCAAATCGATCTTTCGAATATAATTCACAAAACGTTGGTCAATTCCCCTACCCCATTCCTGTTTCTGTAAACGGATGGGTTTGAGATTAATATCGATGCAGAAAACGACATGTTTGTATTTACTACGTTTTAGGCACGAATATTTTTTAGCTATCTATGTGATAACTGCTGATTAAACTGAAACTATTTTGTGAAACTGAAATTATAGTGATATTTTATTTTGCTGCTTTTACGGTTTAGTGGTGTGATGGTTCGTGGTTCTGGTATCAAATGGGATTTGCGAAAGGTGGCCCCCTACGATGCTTATGACCAAGTGGAGTTTGATGTTCCCATTGGAACCAAGGGCGACTGTTATGATAGGTTGGTTTTTGAATGATGTTCCCATTGGAACCAAGGGCGACTGTTATGATAGGTTGGTTTTTGAATATCTGCTTTCTACAAGTCAACCGAAAGTGGAAGTAATTATACTGGTGGTTTTACGCTGTCATTCTAATGGCCTAATAAGAGTATAGTACGTACGCAGTTATAAGTGTTCAATCGGCTTGCATCAGTAACTTTTTGGCTCTTTGTTTCTTTAGTGCGCCTGCGATTATTAAGATTTTAGCTCTGTCTAAACAGCAAGACTCCCGCAGTTTTTGTCGAAACCAGGAACAAGCAGTAATAACAGTGGAATCCGTTGTGGAATTCATTGTTTGTGAATAATTTCATGTCATTGACATAGATGTAGGATTAAAAAACCATCTACACCAATTACTAATTTGGTTACCTAAACAAATTCTGTCTAGGTATTTATGCCGAATGGAAGAAATGCGACAGAGTTTGCGAATCATCCAACAGTGTCTGAACAAAATGCCCCCGGGAGAGATTAAAGTGGACGACCGCAAAATCAGTCCGCCGCCGCGTCACGAAATGAAGGAAAGCATGGAGGCTTTAATTCATCACTTCAAGCTGTTCAGCGAAGGATTTCAGGTCCCGCCCGGATCCACCTACACTGCCATTGAAGCGCCAAAGGTTAGTTGTTGTAAAGGTAGTGGTCATATTTCAGACAGTCTAATTCATTCACTCAGATATTGTGAAAAGGATCGTTTTTTATTATTAATGGCATGGTAAAGTTGGTTATGCATAGCGACAACTGGTGGAGGCATATTGCTGTACTTTTTTCCTAGCTGTACGCAATTTCTTATTATGGCAATGTTTTATGCAGTAGTATAACACCAGAGTTCAACGTTGATAGTTGAACTCTGCCACCTGCCGTGGGACTTCAATGTAATGTGCATGTTGTGCTGCTAAAAGAGATATTTGTTTTTTCTTTCCAGGGTGAATTTGGTGTTCATCTGGTGGCTGACGGCACAAGCAAACCCTACCGATGCTACATTCGGGCTCCTGGCTTCCCCCACTTGGTATGCTCATACTGTGCTGAATGTATACTTTAGTTTCCTCTGTAGTTTTCTAAAATACACATTTGCTGTGCTGTGTTTGGTAAGTCGGTCATGGTTATGTTGTGGTTTGCCTTCGTTTATTGAGTATGCGCCCTCTAAACTTGCTAGCATATTTTGGTTGCCGAGCATGGGAGTTGGATCGAAGCCGGTTGCGCTTTCCTGAATACATTCCCAAATCAATGACATGAAACTACACAGGAAGCAAATAGTTTTTGTGAAAATAATCCTATTAAATCATCTTTGGTGTTTTTCATTTCATAGCCCGCTTTTTAATATATTTTAAGATTTTTTGTCATTTTAAGTTTGTTTCAGATGTATTTTTGCACTTTTGCAGGCTTGTTTGAAACATTTGGGCCCGTTGCATTTTCTGGCAGATATTGTGGCTATTATTGGTGAGTTTTTTATGAGCTTAAAACGATATGCATTGAAAAACTAATTCCTATTTCCTAGTGATTCCAAAAATGGGTTCTCATTGGTCACGTAAGGGATAAGCGGGTATAAAATTGAGTTTAGAATACCGGTCAAGAAAAGCTGAATTATACGATTGACTTAATATAGTGTTTGTGCAATTGGATGAAGTATTTGTCAAAAGATTTTGCATACTTTCGTTTGTAAAGAGCTTTGTTTACTGTAGTGTTATCGAGCATCCATTATCAAAGGTATAAAAATGCCGAATTTACATTGCTTTAGTCAGCGCAAGGGTTCTAAGATAACTTCATGATCATAAGACTGTGAACTGGTGAAATACACTGGCGGTAAGAAATGTATAATAGGAAGTCTTGGTTTTTAAAAAAATGTCATTTGGAGCCATTAATCACTTTTATTCACACACGGCGTTGGTCGTAAAGGTGATGGGTGTACCCCCCACTCCCCCCCCCCAAAAAAAGTCAATTAAAACATTGCCTTTCGTAAACTGGTAGTTCTTCACCCATTCGTAGATCATTTAGATCTAATTGTAGGCTTGAATCGCATTCAGCCCCCCCTCCCCCGCCTTTCGATGCCCTAGCCTTTACTACCCTTTAGATTTCGTCAGCCGCCTATGACTGAACTTTACGTCATTTCTATTGCATGTTGCTGTTTTAGGCACACTGGATGTTGTGTTTGGAGAGGTGGATCGGTAATTTGGCCGCTGTATGAATTTTCTTTTGTGAAATGAGACTTTTCCTAATCAACGGCAACCCAGTTCGTGCCGAGATGTGCAATAATGAAGCCCACTAACTCTATTGCAGTTTTTGGTGCACGGTTTGAGTAGAGTATTGGTGACTGAGCCAGATTTGCGTTGTTTTTCTGTGTTTTGGTTAAAAGCTGAGGCTGTTGATGGTTTGTACTGATAATGTGCTAGATTATGTAATTATACATTTTTTATACTTCCAAAAGTTCGGCGTATTTTGTAAATTTTCTCATCGAAATAAACAGCATGTTTGCTATTTAACTTTAGAATGTTTGTATATTGAGTGTCATAGTGTATATTATAACTTTACTGTTTAGCCGGATTCTGTAGTTCTTTGTTATTTTCGTGTTGGAACTCACAATCTGTTATTAGGTCTTTCTTGTTCGTTTTTCGTGCTAAAAAACTTATGTACATCAACAGCGGCAAAAGGACTAAGGTTGCTTTGTGATAGGTATGGATGTAAGCTAAAGCCTGATTCCTTGATATTTGTACTTACTTTTTAACAGTGATGGTTTTCAAAAAAACCAAAACGATTTTACCACGCGATTGTTTTGTACTAGGTACCTATGTTTAACATTATGGTACCAGATTTTATTGTAATCCATGATTATTCAAGTCGAATGTCTAACCATTTGGAATTAGTACCAGGAGCCTTTGTTGCAGTACAGAAATCTAGAACTATAATATATATACTAAAGTATGACTTGCCCGACCGCTGGATAAAAACTGCTTGTGTACATAGTAGGTTAACTGAAACTGGGTTTTTTGTTATTTATGCAATTTTTTTGAACGTTTTGACAGTTCAAAAGCGTTGCACTGTGAATATCATTTTAGTGTTATTATAGTATGCTGTAGATTGTATGTGAGTGCTATAGCAATTGGCTGAATAAAGTTTATTTCTAGTTGGAACTGTGTTATGACCCGAATGAGTT
This sequence comes from Trissonchulus sp. WLG1_4, assembly GCA_030248245.1. Taxonomy (NCBI): domain Eukaryota; kingdom Metazoa; phylum Nematoda; class Enoplea; order Enoplida; family Ironidae; genus Trissonchulus; species Trissonchulus sp. WLG1_4. The sequence continues at coordinate 19,774 of JASANF010005164.1, forward strand.
TAATATTATTACCGTTCTGGACTCATTTTGTTTTCTTGCTGTCTAGTATCATAAAGGTAGCTTTGTGTGCCGGAGATCTGTTGCTTGGTAGATACTGTTTGATCAGCCTTCCACCCCATCCGGAAACGGCCCGAGTGAAGTTTTTTTGAGGAGGTAGATATTAGACCTTTCAAAGTTTTAATATATTGGTGAAATTGAAAATTTTCCCTTTAAAATGTTCCAGATATAGTTGATGTACTACTCTAGTTTTTTTTGGGGTTGATATCGCTCGGGGCGCATATATACCGAGCCTTAGAACACAGAGAAATTTTAGCAGAACTACTAAGCAGTATATACAACTGACACCTATTGCAAGCTTCATTACTTTATCTGATTTGTGCTTCAAAAGCCTACATAGTACATACGTCTGTCAGCTAATGCTAAAACATACATTGAAGTGAACATTTGATTCACTGTGGTCTCTTGGTGTAATGTTGAGCGCTCTGAATCTAGTGATCCAACTACAGGTTTCGGTGACACCCAAATTGATTCCAAAAAATGTTCTAAAATTTTTATTTTTACTTTAAAGGCGTGTGTACTAGTAAGACATTGGAGGAACTCAGCACTAAACATGTACAGAATTTATCATTTCAAAATTATTTGATCACAGATGTACATGGGGGGGCAACCCCCTAGATTTCAGATATAGGGACAAGCCCCTCTCAGATTTGATCCATCGGGCCAAGCCCCCTCCTTGGTACCGAAAAAAGGTGCTGAATTTTTTGCGTTGTTTTGAATTCAAGTCCCCGAACGGCGGGACAAGCCCCCCTAAAATTTTTGACAAACCGGACCAAGCCTTCCCCCAGACTGAGACGCCGTGTACATGTCTGTATCTAATCAACATATTAGGTACATTAGTTTTTCTTCTGGAATATTGACACTCAGGTCTCGCATTGTACCAATCCTCTTAGCCAGCAGAAGAACTTGTTAGAGATAAAATTTGCAATACACGCTGATAAACCAATGTGCCATACTAAACTAGCAGATTACATTACCCTGATCATGCTTGTTAACACATTCCTGTCTCGTCTAGCTTGTCTGTGTCCGAACCTAACAGAACTGTCTACTGATTTCTATATGCCCTTGCACGAAACCTTTTGTAAGTACAATCCCCATTTCCTGCACAGTGACCTGTCGAACAATGACGATTATTTTTACGGACGTACAGCTTCGAGCAGTCAGACCCGAGTGTACCTTTTTCACAAATAACTGAATATTATATATTTGCGAAAATATCTGGTTTTTTCAGGCCCACCCCACCGAATGGATCGGCCCACCGGTTCCCGTCGACGTTCAGACTCTGGAGACAATGACCCGGACTGGGCCGATGACGGGGAGTTGAGCATCACGCCCAAGGAGCGACTGGCTGCAATCAGGGTGGAACGGGAACTGAAACAGCTGCAGTTTGATAGTCTCGGAAGGGCACTGGGGAACAGCAGTGCCGTTGAGGGACCTTTTCGCAGAACTCGACGGAAGAATGTGGTTAAAAACTACAGAGAAACTTCGGTTGGTTGCTTGGTTTTTTGGGCTATTGGTGTTTTGTTTGTATCCTACTTGGCCGCAGTATTTGTGATAGCTCGTCTTTGTCATGGATACAAATTGCAGTTTTGTAGCTGAATGTGTTAGTTTTAAAGATGTTAAAAAGCTATATACGCCAAAATCCTTGCCCGAGATTCTCAGAAACTGTTTAGTTTAACTTAATCCCGCTCAAGTCGAACAGGTATATAGGTGAACCTCTCACATAGCTTTTGTCTGCAAAAACGTTTATTTACCGAGTCTGAAAGTCAAGCGCCTTGTGAATCACAGCCATTAAGACGATGAAGAAGTCTGCTATATCTGAATGCAGTCAATGTTTAATTGTGTTTTTAGGCAGAATGTGGTTTGGCAGTGACCTCCCTGTACGATGAAAATGGTCAAATCGACTGTCGTGATCTGTGCGACTGCTTGGACGAGTTCTGCGCTGGCTGCCACCTGCCCTGCTCAAAGTGCCAGTCCAACAAGTGCGGACTAGAGTGTCGCTGCTATAGACGCTGGACTTATGACTGCGTTGAACCGCAGGGAGATGGGTTTTTGAAGCGAAACAACCCTTGCGCTGGGAATGATAATGATTCTGCTAAGCATTGATGTATGAATTGATGCCGCTGCTTATGATGGGTACCGACGCAGTTTATGCGGGTACATTTTGATGCATCACCAACTGAATATTCCAATTTAAATCTGAGATTTTGGCGATAGCTACATTTTGCCCTACTTTCGTCCAATATATATTTATATATAATTTATATACTTTTAATTCAGTTTTAATTTTATATAATTTTTATATGTAATTTCGTTACACTTATCAATATTTTTGTTTAGTTTGTTTACACAGACGAAAGCACAATTACTGTTGTAGTTTATGCACACACAATTCAGTGCAAATTGCTTTAGTGGCTGTGGAGTTACACTCGTTTGAACTATAAAGCTGTACTTAAACTATGAAATTCTCACAGCAATGATGATAAATTGTGAAAAATCTTGAAGCTTATTTTAAAATCAAATAAAAACGAACCTAGGTTTTTCTTATCTGTGACAAAAAAATTGTGCGTTGACACGCTATTTCACAAGCTGGCTAATCTCATATCTTGCTTGTTTTTCTTATCATTAATTATGTCCTTAATGTATAATATATGGCTTAGAAATGGCAATGGGTCCAAGATAATAATCGATATTCGAAGTCTAGAGTCAAGTTCTTATATATTTGACACCATGCAGCATTGTACAAGTTACTCGTAAGTGTGAACGTAACATTTCGAAGCTATGTAAAACCTCTCTTTTTGCAATCTATGAGCAAAGCTGCTCTGCCGACACTACCACTACTCTTGTGTGAAGTAAGATAGGCCCCTTAGAGTTCTTTAAAGGGATTTACGACAGCTCATTATCGGCCCAGTAGCTCAACGGTAGAGCGCTGGTCCGCAGATCCAGAGATGAGTGGTTCGAATCCCCCCTGGGTCATTCTGATGATGATGCTGTCTTTCTTTCGGTAAGAATCCCCCCTCTCTTTCTTGACATGGCAAGGCCGCCACGACGAACCTTGGAATCTCCTGGTCGCAGAACTGAGTCAGGTAGCGTTAGGTATGGGTTGTTGGGGGACATACCCCCTGTGGCATGGGCAGAGTGGTGGTGAGAGTATATGGAGGAATCATCGGCGAGGTAGCTTTGCAGTGGAGCCGCTCCTTGTCCCGGCTAGGAGTGAGAGCTTATCAGTCCCTGGCAGTGTTCGCAGAAGAATATGAGGCAAAAAGGACCTCGCGACACTAGCCTTATAGAGAAGAGAAGAAGGAAGAAGAGAAGGTAAATAACAGGGACGGCTCCCGGCGCTCCTCCACCCTGGGTGCCCATGCCCCATATAGTAGTAGTGCACACATCACAGGGAAATTTCGGGTCGAAGTTTACTAGAATGGGAGGGATGTGAAGTAAGATAGGCCCCTTAGAGTTCTTAAAGGGATTTACGCAGCATATGGGCCCAAGCCAACGGAAGCGCTGGTCTGAAGATAGAGATGGGCGCCCCCCTGGGTCATTCTGATGATGATGCTGTCGTTCTTTCGGTAAGAGTCGCCCCTTCCTTTCTTGACACTTGCTACCACCTTTTAAGCCAATCAAACGCTGGAAATACGTTTAATACACATGAACGAAAAAATCGACTCATATGTTATGAAAATTGCCTTTTTGCTAATTTATTTGGACGCAACTCCTAATTGATAATCTTGTTTTCGACCATGCTACATGTTGCTATTAGTTTACTGTCAGATTGACCCAATAGCCAGAACCGGCGTACCCAATTATTGGTGAAAACGTGAGTGACCATAACTTTTCATTGTTACTCTTGCCTTTTTTATTTTTTGTATTTCACTACAAGATGTGTTTAGCGTAACCGCTACCGCAGTAAACTTGCCCCTTATTTTTAGCAAGCTGGACAGCGACTTTCCACTTTAGAACGCTACTCCCCTGTGTTGCCGAAAGTTGTGCCGAATTTTTTTACTTTTTCGAAATAATAATTTGGCTCTGTCGACTGTCTTAGTAATCATGCGTATTGTTTTGAAACCAAATTAAAAGTTCGCAACGGATCGAATTTTTTACGCATTTATTTTAGTGGCACCCGAACTCTGTTGCGAACTACATTGTATTGTAGGCTGTGTCGGTATAATTATGCGAACTTGTACACTTGTACTTGTACATGTCCATATCTATATTTTTCTAATAAGGGTCTTTTCATAAATTATATTAAGTTGATTAAATTAATCAAATTTACTTCAGTAACTGAACATAAGATTGACTAAATTTTATTTGTAAAACTTTGTACAAGTCATCTGCATTTGCTTGCAAAATTGTATAAATTTAAATTAATTGTATGTCAAGTTATGAAGTTAGTCTAGTTAATCTAGTCTAGTTAATAGTAATTTATGAAAAGGCCCTAAGCATTTTGGATCTCATGCACTGTAGCAAATTGTTACAATGGTTGCATCTGTATGACTCTATTTAATAAAGAATTATACTTTAGTAGTCTTAGTTTGTTGCATGTTATTACGTCATAGTGTCAATGTTCCGTCTTGAAGCATTGGTTTTTGTGACACGGCATTATTTGAAACGGTAGGTACCCTTCAAAGTTGCGCCAGAAATATAGCAAGACTTATTTTTTGCTAAAGTGTAAGCAAAGTTTTGGAGAAACGTGTGTTTTGCACTCTATTCTGCAGTACTCCAGTGTCACTAGTGATAGGTAATGTTTGTTCTTATCAGCATTATTAGAAAAGCTTGCAAGTAAAGTTATTTCGGTCCGGTCTTTTTAGTTATCTCCCACAATTTGGAACTTACATAGCCGATTTGCATAATTTTGCATCAGTTGACCTCAGGACTTCTAAAATACAAATTTTAAAAAATGTTGCATTTTCATAAACTGCGGGTTTGTTAATCTCGAAATGAGGAAAGTGTTCTGGAAAAGAATGTTTGGGTTATGCACCGCTAAAATTAAAAACAAGAAAGAAACAGTTTTTTAATTCAAATACTTGTGTTTTTGAAGCTCTGAGGTCAAGAGGAGTCCATTGGTGCCAAAATTATGGAAACTGGCAGAGTAAATTCGGACTGCGGGCCGCCGGGATAACTGAAAAGACCCCTTCGGTATTGTTTTATTTTTAGGCCCTGACTATTAATAATGACTGTCGATGACTTCTATTATAAAGTGTTTAATAGTTGAGACAAGATACGTAACTAACACGCTAACAACAGTTACTCAGATAGGATTAGGTCAAATATGTGATCATGATGCACAAAAATTTGCTAGCTTCCAAAAATTCCATATAATGACAAAGTGTCAACGTTTACGTTTTAAGGTCGATTTATTAGGCGTATGACTGTTTAGCCGGCAAATTATGTACGAAATATTCACGCCACTATTTGTGCATAAGATCCGCTTGTGGTGTAGGTATTTCGTAATTTTGCCGGCTGGAAGTATGAATCTAGCCTGACTGCACTGCTCTATAATGTGACTATCAATTTAATAAATTCAAATCTAACCAGCTAAATGCACGATTTTGAATATAGGTCCATAGTGAAGATTTTGGCGAATATTAATAGTGCAGAACTTGGTTCGTCGATTGAGCTTATTGGTCCAAGTTTTTGTTGCCCTATTGCTCTTGCGCATTTATTAATAAATTCGTTTATTTTAAGCAATTGCTGATCGAAAGCATGAAGTTTAATCCACAGCCAATAATTTCAAGTCACGGCCGAGCCCGACTGGGTCAAATCACGGAATGGGGGCCGACCAGAAAGTCGCTGAACTTTACTACTCCTGAAACCATGATTTACACTATCAGCGGATATGTGCCCAATTTAGTACCAGAGTCACTGAAAATTGCTGGGTTGTTGCAGGATAGTGAAAATGTAGGGGAATTTGGTTTGGGAAATTTTCCACGCTTTTTTGTTTAAGCAGCAGTTTTTGCAATTTAATCATTAGCTTCTAGAACACTTTGATGAGCAAGCCCTTTTTTGTTTTAGCAGACATATGTAAATTAAGTAATGCGTCAAGTTGTTTCATTCTGTTGCGCAATTTGGAGCCACTCATTAATATTATTGCGAAACTAGCTGAAAAATGATAGAAGCAGTATGATTACTTTAAATTTCTAGTTGGTGTGAAATCCCAGTTGCGTCTTGAGTTATTTTCATTTTTTTTCATTTTTCTAATTTGACCGTGTTCTTTTACAAAAAAGACGTTTTGACGATTTTGATCAAATGCAAGCTGTTAGTTACATGAAGGCTCGGTTATATTCGTTAGGTTATAAATAAACTGTTCGATTCGATAATAAATAGTGGTTTTTTAAATAAATTCTGTAATACAAGAAATATCACAAATGTTATGATAATCGTTCAACTTCCAGGATCCACCTTCTCCCCCAATCTACTACCTGACTCTACCGTCCATTATCAGTTCTCTTCCTGCGATCTCAGAAATGGCTCAGGGCCTCAAAAAATGGCTCGGCTTGCCAGCTGACTCGCTCACATTTCTGTCATTGCACGATTCACACAATAAATTGCCTACAGGTTTGTAGTGATGCAGTAGTTTTATCTACATTATTGCTGATATCTACCTATTGTCTATTGGGAGTACAGTTTTTAGATCCGTGCGATTTCATATATTTTGGGTGTCAATTCCTTCTTGGTTCCTTCCTTGTGTGGTAATATTTTGACAGCATCATCAGTCGATTTTGCTTCCTGCCCAAAATTAGCTATCTTTATTTTTACAATTATTCAGTATAAATTATTTATTCTTGTTTTTTTGTTGATGCTCCGTGTAAATGAAAACTCTTTCAAGCAATTTTTCAAGTGCACTCGACAAAGCGGTAAAGTGAGTGCTTGGGTGCAAAGTTTGCCCGCTCATAGAGCCGTTTGATTTTCTGTTGTGTTTTGTTAGTTATTCATGCAAATATGTAATTTTAATTAGTCTATTGTTCTTAAATTAGTTTAATTAGTCTATTGTTCTATTGAAATTCCAGGTTATAATGGTAACTTGAGCCGTGCAGTGTGGTGTAAAGGTGGTCACGTGAAACTGGACGTTCCGAAATATCAAAAACTACTGTCTGCTTGCTGGGATGTGGACTACGTGCAAACTCTGGGAGATAGTGACACGCCCTCAGGATGTAAGCCTAAACGATTGCAGAAATCAGTCGATCGAACGGGTCGATTTCTGAATCAAGCTATTGAAACTTTAAATGTAAGCTATTTAAAATGTATCCTTAGGCATTACACTGCCGTTCTTTTTTCATTTTAGGCTTGCTTATGTTTGAAATCTTTTAATATAATTAACTGCTTTAATAATGAGAACCTAATATTGTTAGGATTACTATCAGGTGTGTTTTTGTGTTAGTATGCTGTACCGTGTTCAGTTTAAAATGGAAGGTATAGTATGTAAATTTAAACGTAAGTTTATTTTGCCAACGATTTCTGGCTAATTTCAAATCTTGGCTTTATTTTTCAAGTAATTACGTATTTGTGAATCACTAATTTACGTTTTGAAACTAATTGTATAAACTTTTATTTGATTAATTATTTTATTTATTTAGATTTACAGATTTATCACAAATTTGACTTTTTTACTCAACTTGTAATTCTAAAATCTCAATATTTGAATCTAATTTTTTCACAGGAGCGGACACAGGCTAAGGAGGTTACACCAGGATTTTTCGCGACCTTAGTTGGCGGCGATTCACCGGATTATCGTCGAAAATGTGCCACAGCAGTGGAACCGTTATCCGATAACCTGATGGGATTCCTTTTTGAAGGATTTCATGAATTTGGGCCTTTAAATGATTTTTCGGCTGAGAGCGTGGGAAAATCACTGGAAGCGGCGTCTACTTGTCTGCCTCTGAATAAACCTAGAATTTTCCCAGGTGCTCTGAATCCGTCACAAATCTGGCACTTAGTCGAGGAAGGCTGTGATTTATTTGAAAGCAGTTATGTGCACATTTTAAGCGAGAAAAATAGCTTGCTTTTGATTGGTGGAAATTATCCATCCCTTCACACTGATTGGACGATTATTGAAGTTGATACAAAAGCGTGGGAATCAAATTTTGACCCCTTGACCTCTGAGTGTCCATGTTATGCCTGCAAAACTTATTCGAAAGCGTATCTATGCCATTTAATTAATACTGGTGAAATGTTGGCTAGTATCTTGTTAACTGTCCATAATTTAAGCCAGTTCTTGTCACTATTTGATAAAATTAGATTATATTTGCAGTCATTTGTCAAGTAAAAGTTTTTGCGATAATTTTTTGTCTTGGCTGGCTTATTTTGTAACTTGTTTCGCATGTTTTAATGGTAGAGTTTCGAACATGACTAATACTGTTTTGCACTGTGTCTTTGGTGCAAGTATTTTTTGTACATTAGGGTGCGTTTGAGGATTAATTGACAATTTTTTAAAGTATGTACTTAAGGTAGAGTTTCACACATTTATTCACAATTGAGTTTTAACAGCAAAACTACGTACATTCATTTTGCCAACATTTTAATATTTGTAAACAACTAAAACAATGATATTGCAATTTTTGCATTTATATGCATTATTGCATTTTTAATTGGCTACGTCTCGCTTACGCACATGCATGGATTTGTAAAATTGTACAAAAAGGTGCTACAACGAGGATTGAATATCTGTGCTTTTGCTTTCAAAATTTCCAGTTTTTACAGCTGCAGTTTTGCAATAAATTCGCATGATATTTTGTTTTGCTCTTGTCCTTTTAGCGAAGGCCCCTAGTTTTATCAAAGTGCATGCTTCGTTCAGCATAACAGCGTGCAAAATCTTATCTGTGTTAACTGAACCTACTATAAAAGTTTTATCGCTTTTATTAACAATTTCTAGCTTTCGTTTCTTTACAACCGCTCAGAATAATTTACAATACATACGTGAAATTTGCCTGAATAATAGAGGTCATTTTTTAATAACAATCAATAAGGTAAGTTCAGTGTACTTAGTTAACATAGTGACACACAAGATACAGTGGCGTAGCCAGAAAAAAATTTCGGGGGGGGGAATACTTTTCGATTTTTTTGAAATGTGTTAAAATGCACTTAATTGCATTTTAACGTAAAAAACGACACTACCATTTTTTCGGTCAAAAACATGCATATTTTCCACCGCTGCAGCATCGAACGTAAAATTGGAGCTCAAACCTCCGAAAATTACAAAAACGGTGGCCGGCAATGGTCCAGTAGCAAATTAGCAAATTTTCCGAAATTTTTAGACATAAAAACTGTAAATTAAATACTAAAAATGTATTTTTTGTAACAAAAAACAGCTAAAACGATACACGAAAGATTGTATTAAGCAAATACATAGGGCACAATGCAGATGTATGTACATGCACATGTTTTCATTTAAGATAAAAGCTTGGAACACTATGCCAAAGAGTTGCAGGGGTCTGGGGGCGGCAGCCCCTAGAAAAAATTGGGGAAATTTTTGATTTTTAGGCCAAATTTGGTCAATTGGAGACTTATCAGAAATTTTTTCCGGCCGGACCATCAAAACCAAAGGGGGGACCCTTGTGTTAAATTTCAGTCGGAAAAAATTTCGGGGGGGGGGGAATTCCCCCCATTCCCCCCCCTGGCTACGCCCCTGCAAGATGACTCTAGTCGCGCTCGTCGAAAGGCCTTGCTGATGGGTTCTTCTGTTTGTCTTGTCACTTGTCAGACATGGGTACTTGTGTACTCTTAATAGCGTTATGTCTTGATTCCAGGGGGGACCCCGCTCAAATCAGGGAAGTGTCTTGATTTGAGGGGGGTTTCAGCAGACCACCAGCATGAACTCTGTGGTGAGCTGGTGACGTGCTGAAACGGGAGGGTACCCCCTTCCCTGAAATCTATACACTGCCAATTTTGTGCTGGTAGTGTGCTGAAACGAGGGGGGGTACCCCCCCTGCTGTCAAGACACTTCCTTGATTTGAAGGGGGCTCCTAAAGATAGTACCATAGAGAGTGATCTGTAAAATTTCGCTGTACATAATTTTAGTAGGTACCTGCCACCCCGCCCCTTTCTAAATCCCCTATCAGCTAGTTAATGACGTGTTATTCGTTCTTTCTTTGTGTTTTACCTAGCTAAGCCTCATTTGTCTGCACTGTCGGGCTCCAATTTATGCTCCCCTCCCTGCCCAGCACCCCCCTGGGAATCGGAGTAGCCGCGAGCTGTGCCGCACTTTCTGCCGTGGTCTTGTGGGCCAACCTGCCGACCCGCATCACCCTGGGCTCTCAAAACATGAACAACGAACATCTCAATACCATTCAGTTGGCTAGACTTGATTCGCCGTTGCAAACTTTCAAAGTTGGTTCAGTTTTGTTTTTGTTTTTTTTAAAGTCCGTGGGTTACATGCTCTGGTAGAAGTTTTTTTTATATTGTCTTTATCACTTTTTGGCCCAAAGAGCTGAAGTCACGGACAAGATGTACGTTTTAGCATAATTACAACGGAATCACCCCTTTTGCAATTTAGGCTAGGTAGTTCCAGTTTGTTACTCACTGTTGTTTGTGAGCAGCCAATAGGCCATTTTGTAATGTTTTAGGCTCAAGACCTGTGGCGCGACAATGGTGCCGTGGTCATGGCCGTCCGCAGGCCCGGATGACTGTTGTGCAGAGAGGTGAGGAAAATTGTTCACAAAGTTTTGTCTAGAAAACAGTTCTTTACGACTTGGATTTCGGTTAAAGAGGGAAGTTGTATGTAAAGATACGTCTGCGAATCAGCGAATTTGATTCAATAGTTTTTTAGCTTTTTTGTAATTTTGCAGGAATTGTACAGATATATTATACAGAAGTTATACAGAAATTGTATAGGTAACCATTGAATTGATATAAACCTATAACACAATCTATCATAAAACTAAATAGTGTGTACTGTACTGTAATGTAACGTGAACTAATATTTTTACTGGATTAGTTGACGAAAATGTTCGATTCAACTCTCACAAAATCAGAAATCAACGACTACATACATAGTTGAGTTGAATATAACTTATGTTTCGTAACAGCACTGAAATTAATTTTTAAGAAGTGTAGAAGTTGATACAGTTTTTTTTATATTTCACAGTCCCTACTTTTCACTTTTTAGGAAGCGAGCAAGCTTTCTCAACTGAAGCCTGATCTTGATGCTGTAAATGTGCCTTTGTATGCTGTTGTACATGAAATTGTGGGTCAAGAAGTGCAAGAGTTCGAAAACTTTTTCAAAGGAGAAATATTTCTTGATTCCAAGGTCAGTTATTGCATGGATTCTCCAAACAAGGATTTGTTATGAACTTGCAAAGTATTATTGCTAGAATCAAGAATACATAATAGCGTCTCACTCTATTGAGTCTATATAGAAGAAGAGTGAGACACTATCCAGCCTGCCTGTGTTCTAGCACAGGCAGATGCTCTGGTCGTTTTCAGGCTACATGTTGACATTCTGTGCAACATGTTGGCCAATCAGCGCGTAGATTCCCTGCGTAACACACTTTAGTATATAATCGCTGATGCGTTGATAAGCATTAAGATAGGGATAAAAGCTTAATAAATCTTTATTTATTCATACTCTGCTTGCAAAAACATTAAAAAAGGTGTGCAAATACCTTTAGGGATATTTTGGCAAACTTTCAGCGAAATTTATTGAACTTTTCTGAATTTCTTAAAAGTTTCTCAATCAACTTCGCTGAAAATTTGGCAAAATATCCCCAAAGGTATTTGCGAACCTTTTTAATGTTTTCGCAAGCAGACTATAAATGAATAATGAGTTATTAACCGTTTATCCCTATCTCGTTTTATGATTGGAGCACGTGCACGCACAGGCGTCTGGCCAATCAGAGAATAGGAGCTTGCTTCTGATTGGCCAGCCACATGTTGCACAAAATGTCAACATGTAGCCTGAAAACGGCCAGCGCATCTGCCTTTGCTAGAACACAGGCAGGCTGGAGAGTGTCTCACTCTTCTTCTATCTAGAGTGAGACGCTATAATATACTCTTGCTAGAATGTATCATTTATTGCATCCAAATTACCAGACCCCACAACAGTTTTAAACAGTGAAAAAGTGTGCCTTGAATCAAACTAAAAAATTTCACCTAAAAAATTGTGTATATTGCTATTATTAAGGGCTTCAAAAATGACCAGAGTCGAAAAATTGCAAAAAATATTATGACAGGCGAAAATTTGACTTTTTTAGACTTTTTTATGTTCAAATCCCCTAGATGTTAAGACAAACTTTCTACAGTTTCGAAAATTCCGGGACAGCCCACCCCCCAAACTGAGAGTCCGTGTACATGTATGATGGATTCTGATTTAGACTGTCATAAGCTGAGGAAGCATTAGTGTGTGTGCGTGTTTTAGCGTGGTTTTTACGGTCCTCACGAGCGCTGGTTGAATGTGTTCATGGGCATGATTAGACCATCCATTTGGTCCAACATTCGGCGAGCCAAGGCCGGCGGATTCAATGGAAATATGAAGGGTGAAGGACGTCTGTTGGGAGGTGAGACTGGTGTGGTGATTATCAAAGGTATCGTTGGGCAAGTATTGCGACTCCTGCAGTTTTCGCAATGGACCTAGCTCTGAACAGGATTTTTTTGTCAAGTACTTAACCGTTATTCATTCAGGTTAAGACATGCTAGTATGCTACAAAGTCGAATTCCACATCGAAGGACTTTTTAACATGAATTCGAGAAGTTAAGTTTAAGCTTACTGTAATGTGCTATGGGTTCAGTCCACTCAGTCCAATATATAAAATGGTGTTGAGGTATGGTGTGAGATACAGTGTCTCGTAAAGATTCAACGGAAGTCAGAGACAGTCATGGATGTATGTTATGAGTGGAATGGTTTTTTTTGCAGGCGTGTACGTGATCGGACCAGGAAACAAGGGACTGGTCTATGAACATTTGGAATCGGAATGGGGCGACATTGCTGACCCACAGGAGGTGCTGAGTGCCGCGCAGAAAATGAAATAGCTATATCTATAATTGTTGGACTTGTACAACAGCATATCTTGTCAAACTATTTTTGTTCACTTTAATAATGTTTACAATAATTGTGTCAATTAATGCAATAATGTGAAAAAATATTCCTTAATGTGCACTAAAGCCTTTAAAGTTCTTTACCAAATGTTAGGTGTTGATATACATTTGAATGGTGGATTTTCATGTATCAACAACTGAATCAATATTTTGCATCATATGATTAGCACCTAAATCTGTAGTAGGGATGTCGTATTCACACGCTACTAATAGTGTGTTCTTGACGGGAAGGGACTGTTAAAAAGTGATATTATATTCGTATAGCTTGAAGGTCATTAGTTTCAATTTTGCTACTATCGGGCGGTATAGACTATTCAGTGCGTGATACATGAAAATGAAGCCATATTTTAACGTTGCTTAAAAAATTAGGGGTTCATTTATGATTTAAAAAGTGGAATTAAAAAGCTAATGTTGGCTTAAAAATTGATGCCGTTTAGAATTAGAACAGTTTGTAAACTGTATTTATATTATATCTACTTTGATTGTATGTACTTATATGCACTTTGGATCTTGTGACGATGCTAACTTAAATTGTACACGAGTTAGTGTCTGATGTTTCCATTTATCAGTGCGAGTTTGTATTTTTGTTTCACTTTTTTTTAGTAAATCATGTATGTTACCTCCTTCTATGTTACTTTTTAGTAAGCTTAGAATATATAGTTTTGCTGTGCTCATTGGTAGGTAGGCAAGAAAAGTTGGACACTGCTGCAATGCTTAACCAATAATTTTATAGCTTTGTGTAGAGAGTAGAGTAGAGGATGATCCATAGTTTAGTTTACTGTTTATCAGGATGATGCAGATCATAAATTCGTGAATGTTGAATTACTTAAGGTGGCGCTCCGAATAACTGACTTTGGGCAGTAAAAGTTTTCCGTCACGTTTTCAGGTCTTTATTCTTGAAGAAAGGTTGTTCAGCAGTGAATTAGCTTTCGTTTGATATACATAGCATGTAGTTTTGTTGAAATTAATTTTTTGACCTGAATTTTGATATGCTAAAATTTCAAATCGATTTTCCGAAAAATTGTATATGGCTTTTGTTTATTTTGATAACGGTTTTCCGCAGATAATAGGTGACTGCAACTTTTTAAAAAGTCGTTTGTGTAGGCAAACATTTGTAAAAAAATTTTGAAATTACGTTGAGCGATATTGACAAAAATGCACTAGTTTTCAAGCTACTTTTTCGTTAGCTACTTTTTGGCTCCTCTAACTTTTCTCAATGGTTATTTGCATTAAAAATACGCTCTATTTTTTGACACTGTCGTATGTGTGGGCAAACCTCAGAATTTTCTGATCTGCAATAGCCGTTTTTGAATCGTGATAGCTCTCCTCCATGTCATCTTTTCATTGTGAAATTTGACTTAAAGTTAGAAAATAAGTAGATTGAGGTGTACCTTCTTCGAAAATGTGATTTCTGTTTTTGGTAAAATTCTGCAGCGATTTCAAGTTGACCAATTTTAGAAAAACTAGTGTATTTTGAGCCAAAACAATTGGATTAAAATTATAAGAGAGATACACCTCGGCAACATAATTACCTACAGTTTAAGCTATAGTTCGTAAAATTTGAACAAAGTTTCGCTCAGTTATGCCGTTTGAAAAATTGTGCGCATTTAGCGAAAACAGAAATTTTCAATCGGTGATGAAAAATCAGAACAAGGCAGCAGGCACGTGAAACTTACAAACAGAGCTTTGTAACAGGCTTCAATATATTTAAACGAAATTCATTCTAGCTAGAACGTACGTCGACTTATAAGATAATAAAGTTATGGAAGTTATTCGGAGCGCCACCTTAACTGTGTCCGTTAAGCCGGCAAAATTACGAAATAATCAGGGCACTAATAGTGTATAATGCTAAATTACAGTTTTTATTTTTGCCGGGTGAATGGACAACGATTGAAAGCATATGAATCAACCGCTCAGAGGCTTGTCTCCGTTTAGCCGAAAAAATGAAGAAATAACCACATCACGGTTTATTCTTTGGACACTGATTTGGAGACGTGTTCGTTAATTTCGTCGGCTGAACGGACATAAGTATGAAGCTACCCTTACATACAGCATAGAAAACTGAATACAAACTCTAGGGATTTATTTTTTGGTTTTAAATTGATTTATTTTCAAATCGACCACAAAAACTGATGTAGCCTAAAACTAAAACAGTGGAATGCATAAATGTCTAGGCTTTTCAAATGGATTTATTCTCAAAGCGAACGCAGTCTCTTCCCGTGCAAGATCTTAAAGCGTCCAGCAATTTGGCGAGATATCGTCGTTTTGAACTTGATAGCTTAGAAACAGCATTGTTTAGCTGAAACGGGTCTTTGGTTAAATCATAAAATTCTTCAAAATTTTCATTGTCTTCGAACTGACAGTACATGCTGTTTTCCGATTCATCTAGCGTCCGTAAGCACGCATAAGTGTTGTTCCAGGCATCCTCACAAATGCAACCCGATCCGCATCCGTATTCTCCGACTGTATTTGGACAACCTTCGACTCCTAGTGGTTCCCCTTCGCCCCAATATTCGATTAGGAACCGTTTTCGCCAGCTTGGCAAATCTCTCGCGGGAATCTAGCAGTGGTCGCATTGATAAACCGTCTAACCAATCGGGTAAGGGATCGATACCTGCATAATCCAAAACAGTAGGCATTAAATCCAAACTAATGGTGGGTTGGTGTCGGACTTGCGGCTTCACTGACGGCCCTCTTACGGCTAGCGGGACTCGAACGTCGAATTCGTACATTTGTCGCTTGTCGCTCGGAAGACAAAGCTGCCCCAAGTGAAATCCGTTGTCTGAGCTAAAGATGATGTAGGTGTTTTGCAACATACCGGACTCCTACAAAAAAAGTTTTTATTATTTATGTAGCTTATCGAACCCTATTTATAAACGCCCTTATTTTCTTTAGTCGCACTGACGAATAGACAAATAAGTTAAAGCCAGGTGTGTACTTTGTCACAGGGTGTAGGTATTTCTACATAGGAATGCTGATTTGCCCCAAAACGTTCGGCAATATAGGTATAACTGAAATTTATTAACGAAATGAAATTAAATTAATTTTGAATGCATTTATTAATTCATTTCATTAAAATTCATCATCGAATTCATTTATTATTTTTTTAATTTTTTATAACTATAATTTTTCAAACCTCCAGTTTTTGCACCAAATCCTCGATCATGTCGTCGACAGCCAGCAGCGATCGCCATCGACCGCGATATTCCTCATCAGCACCGTCGATAACTGACTTCGGGAGGGATTTAGGTGTTTGTCGTAGCAGCCAGTGTTTATCGGTGGCATGGTGGTTAAAATCAGGAGTTCTGGGGACACGCTCGGAACTGAAATTGGTCTTGTGTTGTGGCAGGGGCGTGTAGGGATAATGAGAGGCGGTGGGGGCCAGGAACATGAAAAACGGAGATTTGTCAGCTGAAAACAACGAATGGTTCAGTCATCAGTGCATTGTTACTTGTTAAAATACTATAATCATACTTGTGCCAAAGATTAGGAAGTAAGGCTGCGCCTATGTAAACAAAAGACAACTTGCTTGCTTCATTGAGAAAGTTTCTAACTAAAACGAAGTTTCAGACGACAAATCCAGAAATGTTACGATCCAGCTTTTCGCCTAATGCAGCTCGGTGTCGATTTATACTGAGTGCAAAAAACAAATTAACAAAAAAAACTTGACCGCCTTTTTCCTGTTGCGCCACAGCGCAACAGGTACTTTATACTTGGTTTGTATAGAATTTGCAGAATCTTTAAATAGACAGACTTACCTGTTATTTCCGGTAGGTCGATTTTCCAGTGTTAAGTATATAACACTGTAAGGGCTACCCTTCCAGTGTTAGTGAATAACACTAGAAAAGGATGCCTCTCAGAATACTCAGAATGCAAAAACTGATACCCGGTGGGGATTCGAACCCCCAAACTTCTGACTTGGGATCAGATGCTCAGCAAATGCTTAACGCACTACCACCTGAGCCAACCGGTCATGACTGTCGAAGATCTTTGTTATACAAATGTCAAAACCGAATACAGCTATGATTTACCTCTTTATTAGTTTCTTCTTCAGATAGTACTCATATTTTGTTAAGTTCGATGTTAACAGTAAGACGTAACTGTACTGATAGCAGAAGGATTGTATAGGTACTGAGATTCTGTGTTGCCCTTAATCGTATTAATTTAATGTTATTTAGAAACTCCAGTCTTTGTAATTTGGTGGTCTAGTGGTACGATTCTCGTTTCGGATGCGAGAGGTCCCCGGATCAAGTCCCGGTGGATAAAAGCTGTTATGTTTTTCTAAATCAAACTTTTGCGAAAAATAGTTCTTGATCTTTTCTGTCTAGAAACTTTCAATGGTCTGTTTATGGACATTTCAAACGTTCTTGAGATTATTCAAATTTTTTTCAAATTCATTTTTCACACGAATTTTAGAAAAAAACGGGTCAAGTATTTTTTTGGGTCGGGTCTTGTAGAGGCTGTAGGCCTACTCCTGTGAAGATCCCGTAACCCAAATTTTTTCGGGTCGTAAACATGCCGCTAGGTGAAAATTTTTAGCTTTAGTTGTAGCTAAAATCGAAACACACTATTGATTTTTTACAATATTCTGCCATTATGCCTTGAATTCAAATTCTATCATACTTTGCGGCTATTTTTAATTTTAAAAATAAACATGCTTGAATTTAGTTTTTTAGTTTTTTCTGTGTGATGTGGTTACTAAATTTCCCTTTAAATCAAACAGCACATAATGACTCTTTCTGTTGAAAATGCTGCTAATTTTGCCCAAAGCTACACTGCCGCCAAAGAAAAATATGAGCTCAGAAAACTGAAAAGCATAAAACCGACTGTCTACTGGGATGACTGTCTACTTGGGACCCAGTCTGTCTACTGGGATGATTTGAAATTTTTTACGTGTGGTTTTTTGAAACTAGCTTTTTTACATTTACCAACGTGAACTGGTCACAGCATAAGATTAGCTAAAACAATTATCTCTGATTCTAGCAGAGTGATTCTTACAATGATGCACTCTTGAATTGTTAAAAGTTACTTTTGATTGCGATTAATTTTTACTGCGCAACAGGCCTAATGTTGTCAAACGTTCACCCTGCTCACTCACTGGATTACTTTTGCAGTAAACTTTTGCTTGTTACAATAATCCTGTGCTGCTAGCCGTATTGCTAATCTCTATGCGAAGAAGCAACATTAGGTAAATTTTTTTTAGGTATATATAAGTAGAAAGGAATTTGCAGTAAGTACATAGCCAGCCAGCAACCAAAAATTAATCTACCAGGTGTCTTTCTCGTATTTAACCATTATGTATCAGATGTTGCTTCTGGTTTTATGAATGTAAAAACATATAACCCTTACATCAGAGTACCAATTACTAACAAACTTAGCAAGATAATACCTATGTAACTATCGTACATCGTACTATGTAAGTTTTAGGGACTGACCTTTTCTGTACTCAATAAATTCCATCGAAACATTTCCAATGACAAGCTGAAGATAGTCGTCAATTTTATGTCCGTGCTTCACCAAGGTTCCATTGACTGACATTTTGTAGTCATAGAAGTACGTAGAGCTGGTAGGACTTATCAGTCCATACCACCAGTCCCATCCAGGGGGAACGTGGGACGTTCCACCCGTGGACTCATCTCCGTACTGGTTTAAATACTTGCCCGCGTATAATGTTGTGTAGCCGGCATTCTTTAGTAGCACCCCAATGGTTGAATTCTCGTTACGGTCGTACCAAAATTGACTGGCACAGTTACCTGAAATATAGGTGATAAATTAGTGATGTGGATCGAATCGGATCGGTCCGAAATTTTGATGCCAATTAGATCTGGATGCTTGATCGGCGATTCGATCCGATCTGATCCGATCCAGGCCCGGATCGGCCGATCCGATCCGCCGATCCGATTCAAAATTGCGTAACCTCGTTGAAAGATAAAAAATCTCATTTTTTGGAGAAATATTGTTAACTATAACTTTTTATGTATAATGAGTATATTGCTATAAAAATTTATTGAGTTTGTATATAGATGATAAGATGACATTTTTGCAATGAGAGCTAATTGGACAGTCCCACGACCAAAAATTTTGATTAATTTGAAATGGACCTACCATTTTGGTCGTGGATAACATCGGGTTGGGTTGGGTTGGGTTGGACCGGAAAATTTGAGTCGTAGGTTAACCCTTGGGTACCCACTTTAGGCTGCGCGGGTCGCTGCATTTTGTCAAACCGGCGAGTTTGGGAAACTTTTTCACTTATTCAATCCAATCTGGGTACATAAATTTAGGTACCATGCGGTTAAAGTAGGTAGGAATGTGAACAATGTTACAGCTGTACACTGTGCAAATTGTGCAGGGGTATCAGCTAAAAATGATCGATCATCAGGTACGATACTTAAAATGGTGGGTCAACTTGGTCGTGGGTCGACTTTGACGGCGCGAGTTGGATTGTGGTTTACCCACAAGTGTTAAACCGAGAGTTTGATTGAATAGTGGGTCGAAAATTTTGATCCGCGTCGATTCTGTCTGTAACGAATAATGCCCAATCTTGTGTTAACGAAAACAATGTTGCAAGATTTAGTATGTGTCTTCACGCAACTTCAATGATGAGAAACCTTCCCTCCACTGATGTATGCATAAAATATACGCTTCCGCTATTATAAAGCCAATATTTTGATAATTCGAGTATTAGTTATACTTGTGCGTTTGACTGATCGCTCAAAAGGTTTTTGAAATTGTCAAACTTTTGTCAAATTACGAAATTTTGTGGTCAACAAGACTCAAAATTTATACTACCGATCCGGATCGCGCATTCGAAATTTTAAAGCCGAACCGATCCGGCGATCCGATCCTGCAAATTCAGCCATCCGATCCGATCCGACCCCCGGATCGTCGATCCGATCCGATCCGGCGATCCGATCCGGCGATCCGATCCACATCACTAGTGATAATATATTATAACATATATTTGATGAAAATAGTTCGTCATCGTTTTTTGTAAGGACTTATTTGCTTGTGTGCTTAGTGCTTATGTGCTTGCTGTTATTGTCAATTTTTTATGATAATATTAACCACGTTATTTTTTGTGATAATAATAGTTGCGTTATGTCAGTACCCTATACCTAATCCTTAAACTAAGACTAAGGTTTTGTTTGCTTGCATTAGTCCATCAATTCAATTTCTGTCAGTAAATATTAATTTCAATTCTTAACCATATGGGGAGGACAAGGAACACAGGGCCCGATATAGGGTTCATGAGTTTGTGTTCCATACTTCTTGCCTTCAGAGATGTAGTACATACATAACATAGGCGATATTTTATTTTTTACTTAAGTGCTACCCCGGTCGGCGCTCTGCATCGAATTCAAATCTAAGCACCTCAAGGTTAAATCAGAGATTCAGTTCTGCTTCAGTCATGTTTTATTTTGCCACTGATTACTTATGGTTTGTTTTGCTTGACGCTTCATTAGCTTGACTCAAAAAGTTGTTCCGGAGAGTTAAAAATGTGGTCTGTTTTTTATTATTTAATTAGAATGAATTTAGTTGTATTTGGCCATTGCAGTGACTTCATAGTTAGGGTCACACACGCCTCAAAAAAAGCTTTCGTTGGACGTGTGAGGCTACACAGCCGCTAGCAGTAGCGGGGTGACGTTGAATTGAAATTTCTTTGCGTATGAACAAAAATTCAGAAAGATTTCTAAATTCTGCTGTCATATCACATAAATATTTATATTTAATTTAACTAAATGGTATTTGTATTTATAAAATGAGGTGGATTACCTGAGAAAAAGATTCTTCACGCTGTACTGTTGAAATCGGGTCAATTTAGCAAGTCTAATATTTAATTTTTTATTTTTTAAAACACGCCAGACCGCCAGCTTTCTTGTATAAATCACACACCAACATTTCATTTCTTTAACGACCATAATCCTTGCGTCATATTACTACTAGACGTCAATATTTCATTAAATTATTGTTTATCTGGACACTGAGCTTCAAATCATAAATTGAAGTTTATTCCGCCGACGTTAGCAACTTTACATGTTTAAATTAACACAATTTAGACTAGTTTTCTAACTTTTATGTGATTGGTTGTTGTGTTTGAAGAATTCTTCGGCATGAAGACACTTTCATATACTCTTTAGACTCCTGATTGTATTATCTTGTTTTTAGCTGGCATGTGCCGCTTTATCTTGCTGCAACTCAATACTCACTAGAAACTAGTAATAGTCGAAGTAATGGTTAGTCGAAGTTAAACAGAACTAATAACTTCTTTAGTATAATATAATAGTCTATCCACAGGACTTCATATAGATAGTGTACAAAACTAAAAATTATGGCAAGTCGGGATCTTTTCATACTACATTAGATTTTGAAATCTGTGTCACAATCCTTTTGTAAGTTCTGTAGAAATTCTCTTACCAGAAATGCTGTTGTTTTTAGCAAGATTGTTGTGAACATATCGGCCTGTCAAAATCGACGACCGACTTGGACAACAGATCGGAGTCGAGACAAAATGGTTTTCAAAAAAGGTTCCTTGACTGTTGATCAAACCTTGCAGTTTCTTCATGGATTTCAAACTTTCCATTGTATAATCTTGATCGTCAGTTAAAATCAAAATAATGTTTGGCTTATTTCCTTCACATCGTGCAAAAATTAACAGAAACAAAATACAGCAGTTAAAATTAAAAGCGTTTTGGAGCATTATTGTAGTAACAGAATCGTAAGACAGTCTAAAGCATTCGTAAATATTAATTTTAGGTCAACTGGCATTGTATCGTGATATTATTCTTGTTTACCTAATTCTTATCAGCCACAGTTTATGCTATGGTAAATAAGTAGACAAACAGAATTCATTGCTTTGAAGTTCTGATCCGAAAGAGATGCTTGTGACGGCACAAACTAACAAATAGCCCCCAAAAAGGCCAAAGTTCGCTCATGGTGTCTACTTTAAGTTTTAATAGATTTTTAATCTTGGTGAAGAAACATCCGTCTACTTAAAAGAACGACCGTTATGTCATTCAGGGGCCGGATAAATGTGTATGTCGAGCATCCCGCTGCATTGAACCAGTTGACTCATAAAATACGCCTTGATCTGAGAATAGCAGCTCCAATATGCTGTAAACAGTATTTTCCAGGGGAACATAGAACTCAGGAACTGCAATTTTTCTTATTCGATAGCTTAACTAACATTGTCCATTCCTGCGACTGGCGGGGCAGCAGTGCTTGGAATATGATATATCTGCAGAAAGTTTTGAGGTTGCGGTTGACTGGAGGATCGGTTGGTTAATCTGAGGTTGTATTTATTGACGTTACTGGTTTGGTTTTGACATGTACATACATCTTATGGGCCCATCTTTTGATGTCTGATTACTGTGTGCAGGATCCTGCTCTCTATTGTCTGTTTTGAGTGTTTTATTTAAGGGGGTAGTGTCGCGAAAGCAGTCGAATTTGCGTAACTGTAAAACATTTTTAGAAAAAAGATACGACATCGTTCTTTATATATTTTGAGAATATATGCTGAGGCAAGTATTTTCGCCAAGTTTCATCAAAATTGATGCAGTATACTGTTTGCAGTGAGGTCGCCAAGTCGGAAAAATGACGTTTTAAAAACCTATATACATTTGAATTTTTCGTCACAATTATCAACTTATTTGTTTAATTTGTTTACATAAACTAAAAGGACATATGTTCTAGTTTATGCACACAAAATTTAGTGCAAATTGCTTGAGTGGTTGTGGAGTAATACCTGTTTTAACTGTGAAACTGTGCGTAAACAGTGAAGTACGCACAGCAATAATGATCAATTGTGAAAAATTTAGACGCTTATTTTAAAATCAAAAGAAAAACGAACCTTTATTTTTCTTTTTTCTTATTTGTGGCAAAAAAACTGTGCGTCGACACGTTACGTGTGCTTCACAAGCTGGCCAATCTGATATCTGGCTGAATTTTTTGAATTTTCATGTCCTTATTGTGTGATGTCTGGCTTACAATCGGTGATTGGTTCAAGATATTGGCAGAAATTGGTAGTCTACTGTCTGGCAGTACTTATTTAACACAGTATAGCATTGGACTAGTTTCTCAGTGAACGTACAAGTTCAAAGCAAAAAGATATCTTTTTGCAACCTATGAGCAAAACTGCTTTCGCGACACTCCCCCCAAAACCAAAAATAAAAAATAAGTTAACAATCAACAATCGTTTTCTTGGAATGAGAAAAAAAAAATTTGATACCACAGAATCTGATAAGGCTGCCATTTTGTTGACGACTTTTGTGTCCATAGCCTTTGCACATTGATCTTGTCTTCGAACTGATTTTACAACAATATAAAACTGGTGTACATACGTATTACAGGCTGTTTTAACGTCTAATGTTTTAGTTTACGAACCTGTGAGCAATACATAACTACGTTGTGTATAACTATGGCTTTAATGAGTAAAGTTAAGGACTCATGCTTAAATTTTACTCTCAAGAAGGATTCAGTTGTCTTCTGTGCTATTGTGATTTTCGGCAAAAAACTGTAAAATTTCGACGACGTATTACACAGCCTAATGGATAAATAAATGGAGCAGAGCATGTTAGTACGTATGTAATCGAAGGTTTGTGTCTGTTTCTTAGGTGATAAGCGTGACTTATTGAAGGTTCAGTATTCTTAATTTCTGTTTTTATGTCTTGTGCTGTTTGTTTTTTACGTTCGCTACGTCTCGTTAGTCGTTCGTTAGTGTTTTTAATGGTCACTTCATATTTGGTTTGTGTGAATCATGACTTGGTTTACTCAATTTACATATATGAACCCATTGATGATGTTTTATTGGATTATCGATGGACACCAGCTTGAAACTTGTATATATGCGCGACATCAATATAGATGAAAACAAAACTTTCAAAGTGTTAAGGTCAGTATAAGTTCGGAAATTATTTTGTTCTTAGCAGAAATTTTGGGTTAATTTTTTTGGTATATCATTTTTTTAACTTCAGAGGCCGCCTATCTAGTAACTACTATATTAGTCGGAACGGAATATCAGACTCCTGTAGTCCAGTGCCAATTGAGGATTGGCAATTGTGCGGAAATATTTGGCGTTAAGGCAGGGGCATACATTTTCGTGTTTTGTTACCATGTTTTGTGCTTTCTCGGCTCATACTTTGTGTTTTTTGTATTTTCGTTGTGCTAGTTGCTTTTGCAATTTATACATACTTAGTGTTTTTTGTGTTTTTGTGTTTTGTGCTTTCATCTTTTGTGCGCTCAGGTTCGTACTTCAGCTTTAGTGTTTTATATTTTTGAATTTTGCATTGATGTTTTCTGTGCTTTTGGTCTGTTCGGGTTCAAAATGTTTTTTTGTCTATCCAATCAAAATTAGCTTCTGTTTTTACGTATCAAAAATTTTCCTATAATGGGCTACTATACACTGCAAATTGGCTCAAAAATTAAGTTTTTTAGTTTTACTTTTCATGAGTTTTACATTTTTACATTTATTATTACAGTTTTGCCAATCGGTCACGATACCTTGAATGACATAGGATGACAATCTTCAAATGACAGTATAGTGAAACGTAACTACTACCGGTGTGTATCGACATGCCTAATATGACACAGGTTAACGTGTGTTCCCAGAGTGCAACAAGTCTGTGAGTGCACTCTTGGGATTCAAGCGTTTTAAGGAGCACTACGTATCCGAGTCTTGTAGCATGGCTACTTTACGTACAGGCCATGTGACAAAAAGATTTGAAACTTGTGGCTCTGCCCTTTTGTAAAAGTTTGCCTTTTGATTTTACCTATACGTTTGTCGAAACGGGTGTAGGAGACTGCGGAAAATTGTGGAGTTGTAATTAATAGACTACGGGAAATAGAAAACTGTGGAAATACGCTACCTATTTAACAGTTTCACACTTTTTTACCAATGGTTCGCACTTTAAAATGTGATCATTTTTAATTTATACAGAATATACTGAATATTGCCGGACTCCATCGGGCGTTTGCCAAATTTTTACACAGTTTTTTGACTTCATTTTACCAGAATTTGCTTTATGCTCCACTTAAAACATTTGTTACGTTGATCTTACAAGGACAAAATTTAAGAAACAAGCTTAATTTTCGGCAAAAACATTCGGTAAGCATTAAGTTGTAATTTTTAAGTACATTGGCCAGAGGCCATCGTAAACCTGTTGGGCAGCTCATGTCTAATTTTAATGCATAAAACCAAATACCAGTATCAGCTTATTAGACTGAAAAACCTTCATAAGGTTTCGTTTCACGGGCATGTATGTCGTTAAGATTTATCAGTAAATTGTCCAAAACTATGCTGTAGTTATGAAATGTTAACCTTATGAAATAACTTTTAGTACACTGTTAGTGTAATTGCACGTCTACCTAAGCGAATGCTTCGAGCTTCACTGACATAAAATGACATGACAAATGCATCCCCGCGGTATAGAATTAGTGATTTTTCCGACAAGAAACAATTGCAGTGCACTATGTAGTTCAGGCATATCGTAATATGTATAGGCTCTGACCAAAGACGACAGCATCGTATAGTGGTTAAAAGGAGTTACTCTGAAACCGAAGGCTGTAGGATCGATTCCTGAGGAAGAATTTTTTGGAAATTTTTTACCATGCCTACGAAACGACGGAAATTACAAACCCAGTACACTTGCACTGAAGCAAGCCAGCCAAGCATTTACATAATATGTAGGTAAAATGAAGTAGACGGTTGCGATTTAACGGTGGCGGACTTGTAAAACATACTCCGCACATGAGCACTTTAACGTTAGCAGCACGCTAGGATTTCAAAATCAAAATTAAAGACCTGTTGGGCTGGGCTAACAACTACACTTGAATTAGGGACAGGAACAAATGGTGGTGGAAAAGAACAAGGCGATGAGCTTACATTGACGATGAGCTTTAACCAGACAGTATTCCCAACCTGTTAGATTATAGTGAAGTGGCAAACTTTTATAACTGGATCGCAGCTGTTTACAATATTTTTTGATAGATTATGCGTAATTCTTAAATTTAGAACAGCTGAAAAGTTTTAATGTAAAAAATTATCTAACATGATCAAGATCAATAATATTTGGGTAGGTACAAGACTTTTACCAGCTCAATTTTATAAAATAATTTTCGCCGCCTACACAAATTCTTTTTATCTGATCACAACAGTAAGCAAGAATATTAATTAAATAATAGTTTAACTGGTGACGCAGGCAAGGGTCTAGTAGAGACACATATTGACGACAATCTACTGAAACTGATGCCCTGGGGCTAGATAACAATTTACTTCTTAGCGCCGACTTCAAATCATTTGCAGGCCAACTGTCTCCTATCTTCGAGAATTCTCTTGGGATTTGTCCATAATTAAAATTTGACTCACTGTTCTAACTTGTTCATAATACCTATTGGGCTGCATTTTGAGTGCTTTAAGGTGGTACTTACGTTTTCGATGTTTTTTCAGGAACTCAAAAATACTTGTTCTAACATAATCAAATTTGGCACATTAAAAAATTTAAACAGCACATTCGAGCTAATTTTTAAAATGATTCAAGGTTTTACAGCTCAAAAACAGGATTTTTGTGTAATATTTTACTGTTGTGCACGTTTTTTGCTTTGATTGTGTCAACGATGTTTGTTCAAATCTTGTTAGAGCTTATTCAATAACATTTCCCTGGGAATACTGGCATTTCTCGAATTCCCAGATTAAAAACATTAACAAAAACATTAGGTAAAAGTAAAATGGAAACATTTAGCTTCATATAAATGTAAATGGTATATGGATGTACTAAGTTTCCTGCAGGTAAATAGACAAAAACACAGGTCATAAGTCAGGATCATGCTTCTTGCGCCATCAGAAGCCCAACAAAAGTTTGCCATTGCAGGACTTTTTAATTGTTTTGACCTGACAGCGCCATATCATGGGCAGACAGTAGAGTGTCTCACTCATCTTCTACATATAAAAGTGAAACAGTGTTATGTACATTTGGTGTGACACATTAGTTGAACGCACTTCATCTTGCCATTCCAGTGGTGATACTTCCAAGAAACAACAACCCGAAACCACCTAGGAAAAATTATATGGGTTAAAACATTGTAAAATATATTATTTTTTCTCATTCTCAAAGGCGCCGTAACTCTGGCCTTTAAGAATCCAGAGTGACAGAAGAATAACATTAATAGATTGATTGAATTGAAGACCGAAGATCACATGACTGCTCGGCACTTCAGATTATCCCGAAATTTGTTTCTTAGCGTAATGGTCAAGTGATACAGAGGCAATTGACTTGAAAGTGATTTTCAAGTCCTGCCGATTGATGTTAGTTTCATGATTATAAGTCGGTTGTATGGCTCGCCACGATGCCTTTTAAACGACCCCATTAGTGCCTACCGAAAATGGTCCAATGCTAATTAGATTCGGTCTCATTTTATCAAACGTCTCATTTCATTAAATTCTCGATCTGCTTCCAAAGTTTGATTTAAATGGGTCTGATCAAATACCATGTCATTTTACCAAAGTTTGGCCAAACGCCGATGTGCAATGTGACCGAAACGGTTTAGAAAATGTGACAAAACCATAAAATTTATTCCTTTTACGCCTTCCCACCTCGGGGCCAAATTCTAGTGTGAAATAACACTGACAGGTAGATCAATCTGTGCTTGAAATTTAAACGGATGACAGATGTTGTACCTAAAAATCTCGAACAGACACAAAAGCAACAGTCGTATTGGAATAGAGCCAGCACCCAGCCAATTTGGAAACTTCCAGGCCGATTAGCTCAGCAAATAATAATAGAGTGTTCGATTGAGAAACATGGGAGGGTGATCGTTCGATCCACTATTAGGGCTGGGCACGGTTACACGGTACGAACCGTGTTCACGCGTGTAACCGTGTACACGCTAAGCTTAGCGTGTACATGGTTAGAAGTCACTATCCGCGGTTACTTAGCGGTTACAGCGTGTACACGTTAAGACACAGTAACCCCGGATACTGTAACCGTTTACTCTAAACGGATAGTGTAAACGCTTACTCTAAACGGATAGTGTCACCGGTTACACTATCCGTTTTCCGACTTCGTGTACCCGTTAAGAAAAATGTTCATTTGGCTGCTGGATTTATGCAAATTAACCTACAATCGTGCGCAAGCGATTTGCCTGTGTGTTACTTCATATACGCATGTGTGTGCAAGCTATATTCTTCAAGATATATAAAGGCATTTATACTGACAGCTCAGCATTGTCCCAGTAGCTCAAATGGTAGCTTGCTGGTCTGCAGATCTAGAGATAGGTGGTTCGTATCTTCCCTTGGTCATTCCTCCCCCTCTGCTTCTTGACGTTTAGTAACTGTGTAACCGTTTAGTAACCGTGTAACCGTTTAGTAACCGTGTAACCGGTTAGTAACCGTCTAACCGTTTAGTAACCGTGTAACCGTTAGTAACCGTGTAACCATTTACACGGTTAGTATCCATGTAAACGGCTACACGGATACTTAGCGTGTAAACGGTTACACGGTTACACGGATAATTAGCGTGTACATGCGGATAATTGCAGTAACCGTTAGTTAGCGTGTACACGCGGTTACTAGCCTTCGAAAGTAACCGTATACACTGATAGTGATTTTGTAACCGTGCCCAACCCTATCCACTACGACTGCTGCGTTTGTCTCGGTTTGAGTTTCTCAGGTACATCATTTGTCATCCGTCCAAATCTCAAGCGCAAGATCGGCTTGCCTGCCCTTCTAGTGTTGGTTAACGCTGAAAATTCGACCTACTTGAAATATCATAGAAACCTGAGATTATCCCTTTAATGCCCAGAGCATCTGGCGCCAGGCAGCTTGATTCTGACACCTTCTAGTTTTTTGATCATTGCTCGAGTTACGTGCATCGTAGAGAGATCGCGAAACCACCATTCGATAGAGAAATGAATGGTGCACAAAACATAGTGAGTCGATTAATTGTCTAGGACGCACCGTTGTTTGCGTTATAAGCGCTCAAAGTTGAGAATTTGTGAAAAAATTGCGCCATCGCTCAGGCATAATATGTACCTCCCCCTGGAGTATTAACACAAAAGTCGTGCGCTTGCCATAATTGAAGGCTAGCAATAGAGTACAACATTTGTTGTATCTGATGCATATAAAGTTGACTGCTGGCGGCGCAACCCAAAATCTTGATGAGGTCACGAAGAAAATACTACTTTTGCGATGAAATAAAGTTAAATTTACACATTGCTTATGGAAGCATAGGTTTTGTTGTGTGGCAGAAGATTCAAAATTTGGCCACTAAATATAAAGATCTAAGCTTTCTAAAAAAACAATTGCAGTTCAGCTGAATAGAATGAACAAATCAAGTTTTATGGCCCCCGATTGGGTATATATTCATCACGTGATGTGCCAAATGGCAGCTCTGGGAATTAAAGGGTTATGAATAATATGGTACATACGCGGCCCCTGAGGGCTATGGGCAAATTCGCGGCCAGTTTTTGGAGATAATGGTCGCAACTCGCAGGTTGTCATCGACACTCAGACCAGGAATTGGGAGAGTATGCTGCAGCATGTAAGGCACTTTTCATTTTCTGAAGCAAATTTAAGCCTTTGTTTGAAAGATTTTTACCCAGAAAATTTTGCGGCTGCAGGGAAATATGGTTGCAAGAATTAATCGAATCCTAGCATTTAATCAGCAACGAGTCAACAATGAGACCAGGTAGAGCATTTTGACGCAAGCATCTGTCAGTTCAGACATTTTTACAACAAAATAACATCTAGATTTAGCGACAAAAGAACATCTACATTCAGCCCTAATTTAGCTAAATTCTTATTTCAGGAACTATTTCTCACAATTATATGCCAAAATGCAAAGCGTGCGATTGATTACGTCACTATTTCTCCTGTCTCTCGTGCTACTAGCGGAGTCAGTCGGACGTGTAAGCGAGGAGAGAAGTGACGCGGACTCTGTGGAGTCTGTCTCAGGATTGTCCCCCCTGTCTGAAACTGTCAGCATCGTTGCCCACCGTCGAAGTCAGTACCGGTCGCCGGCCCGGTTGGGAAAAAAGAGCTACAGAATGCCGGCCCGTCTTGGTCGGTCTGACGCCTATAGGTCCCCAGCCCGATTTGGTAAACGCCAGAATTTAATCATGAAATTGGGAGACTACCCAATACACAAAATGCACTATGGCTGAAAACATTGTAGCAGTCTTAATACATTAATTGTGCCTATGTACGTTCGCTTTTTATTTCTGAGTTTTTATCATGCTTTGATAATCACGCTTTAAGTAAAACTGACAACCATTCTTAATAAATAAATAATGGTGATTGTGTGCAGTGTATGATGTGTTTTATGCTTTGCTATTTTGCTATCAAGATTACTATTTACATTTTGCTGTGTCTTCAAGTAATAACAAAAGTAAGCTACCGTATTTCAGTACATAGTTTTAAGTGTTCATTCAGTTCGATTCAGTAGTGGCCGCTGTTAAGCATCTTCTTTGGTCATTCAATACTTTCCGAAGTGAAAGGTTTTTGAAGCCACTGTTTCTTTAATTATAGTACTTTTTGGTACGAATTCAATTTTGATGTTGCTAACTGTATCCAACGTCACATTTAGCATTTTAGACATTGATGAACTCATACCTGCTCATGTACTATCTTCACCAGATATGCCAAACACAATGGTTGTACACTCGATTGAATCTACAAATACCTATTACATTGACACTGTCAACTGTCTCAAATCTCAAATCTCGAATCGACAACTCAACTGTCTCGAATCTCAAATCTCGAATCGACAACTCAACTGTCTCGAATGTCAAAAATAAGTAATTAACCTTGAGAGCTCGCTTGACCGCGATACGCAAGACGAAGCATAGTTGGATATTAAGAGCAGCTGAGCGAATAATATCCATAACAAGCACGTTTGTTGACGAGCTTATATATTTTTTCACACGATGACAGTCAGTATTATTTTACCGTGTCGGTAAAATATAGCGCGGCAAACACTAACTTTTGAAAACCTATATACTATATACACATTTACTATATATCTATGCTACATATTTCTTCACAATTCCACTGTCGTTTCTGCAGATTATGCCATTGCACAGCACATGTGCCCTACAATTGGCAACGGGACGACGAGTATTGAAAAAATTATTAGTATTTCAAAGTATTTAGTATTTAAAAAATATTGACAACTACTCGATACGATGTTCACACGACTGACGACGAGTATTGAAAAAATACTGAACCCGTTTTTGTAACTTTTAAGGCCTATTCACACAGGGCTCATTTTGCTGCATGGCGTACGCCATGGCGTATGGCGCATGAGAGGGCGCATGAGCGGTCCCATGAGAGGGCGCATGAGCGGGCGCACACGCACACTTGCCTATTGCATTGTGTGCATTGTGTGTGTGCATTGTGCTTGTGTGCATTGTGTGAGCGGGTGCATTTTGTTTTCACACAGCCTGCTGCATTATTTCACACAATGCAGTAGGCAAGTGTGCGTGTGCGCCCGCTCATGCGCCCTCTCATGCGCCCGCTCATGCGCCATGGCGTACGCCATGCAATGCGCCCGCTCATGCGCCCTTGTGAGAATAGGCCTTTACATGTCAGTTTTGTGCTTTATAAAGTGGTTCAATAAGTGTAAAAAATGCAGGCGTCAGGCGACAATGCGTTGATTCAAAATTTGGAACAGCTAGCTGTGCAAGAATAAATTTTTAAGTGATAGGAAAAAGCGGAATTTAGTGACAAATATATACGTTTCACTTCTAAAATATTCGACTGGAATTAAGCTGCACACAGAGTACAGATAACCTGCAGGTAATTCAATCTAAACATAATTGGATATAATCTAAATGTTTGCCAGACCAGACCGATAACGAACTCTACTCATCAATGTGCACTATCAGCACCTCTGCTACAGTTACAGCAATCAGAGACTGACGAGTGGTTAGGTTCATCATAACGCCCGCGACGTTCACCGCTATTTCTTGAAAACAAATTTGCCACACATTCGTTGCCATCACATTTCACATCGCTTATGCCACGTGTCAACAGTCTCTTATAACACCAACACAACACGCATACACACTCTCTAGTACAAAGCTGTACAACACGCACTCACACACACACACACACACGCAGCACATGTATATGCGTCATGGTCAGCCGCTGTTTGATTTCAGTGCTGAGCACAGCCTGAATGTCAATGCACTGAAACTAAGCATGATTTACATGCGATTTTGGTTTCTGTGCATTGGCTGATTTTAGTATGCACGGCCGCTGAGGCGGCCGCGCAAAAATGGATAATGGAAACAAAACATACCTACACAATGCCAGTTATAAGTGAGCAAACATCAACCTTACTGTATCTGTTGACATAAAGGGCCCAAGTGTAGTGTCCTACACTGTTAACTTTGTTGCAAATTTGCCAAGTTGGCCAACTCAACTTGGCCAACTTGGCCAACTTAAGTTGGCCAACTCAACTTAGCCAACTTGGCCAACTTGGCCAACTTAAGTTGGCCAACTCAACTTGGCCAACTCGGCCAACTTAAGTTGGCCAACTCAACTTGGGCAACTTGGCCAACTTAACCACACATGCGGCTTGCACTAATGACCCAAGCAGGAACGGTAGGTATCAGCCTCCGGAACAGACGTTCCTAGCCTTTGACCTACCCTAACCGCCGGCGGGGTTTCCAGGTAGGATGAGCGGCGTCTTACGTGTGGGCCGGGGTTGCCTGGCACCGATGGGAATAAGGGGTTTACATACCTACTCTACATGGTTAGGCGCAATATGCGCAGACGGATAGGCAATTCACAGAAAATAGATCACACGAAACGCAGGGTATAAATATACGGTGCACACGGGACTTGTAAATGGCAGGGCCGCCTAGGCCGATACTACCCAGGAGAGACACGAACGAACTTATTTTAGTAAATTTAATAAAAAAAACGAACCAGATAGGTAACGGCCGACTGGGTGTAAAATATTCAATACGAGGGACAAAAGGAATAATTAGGTAAGAATCGCACCGCCGCACAGGGCAAGAGAGTACACGTAGACTGACAATTTACACGCGCTACCGTAAGACTAAGCCAGAGCACTTTTTGCATTAAACACTAGAGATGACAAGTACGTATATAACATGAAATATAATGAGCGTGAATCCATATTATTAAAATATTGAAAGGGGAGAAAAGTGTAATAAGGGAGGAAGGGGGGTACTCCCGATTGAAGCCTTACATTAGTGTTTTCGAAACTGCTTGATTAAACTACACAGAAAGCTTAAAAGTGTGGAATTCAAACGATAGCTACAAAATTGTAGTGCCAGGGTCCAAGAGCTATCGTAAAATATATTGCCCCATACTGCCATAAAGTCGATTTATAAAAAGTCAATTTTTGTAGGTTGCCATAAGGACACTTAAATATGCACTAAACTGTAACAGTGGATTTCACAAAGGTAGTTTTACTAAACCATTGGTTTTACGTACGTTTTGCATGATTAGCACATAATTTCATACGAAATATCGAACTACAAATTTCGTAGATTTTCGTAAACCATTGGTTTAGCTCAGGTGAAATTTTAAACCTGCAGCGTAGCAGGTCTCTGTTCCTGCTTGGTTGCTTACGAATAGACTAATACTTTGCCTGAGTTGTCTTGTCTAGTTGTTACGAATAAATTGCTACGAACAATCTGTTGTTGTGCCTCGAACACTATAAAACTTATCCTCCTGCACAAAGCGCCACGGAACACGAAGGACCGATCACAAAATTGGCGCTGCGAGTAGGGTAAGTGGTGTTGTCTGCTCTAATTATTGGCAAAAATTTGCCCACTTAGTATTACGATCAAGTAAGAAACCACGACGAGTTTTTACTGTTTTTGAGTATAAGTACTGAACTACGTTTGTGTGTGTAAGAAACACACGTTTATTTTACGTAAGAAACTATCCTATTTTGAGTATCTTAGTTATATTGACTACGACGAATCCTTTGGTTTTGAGTATTGTGTAAAGGTGCAGGTGCGAATTAGTCAAGTGGCAGTTGTTTCTATTAGCATTGTGCTACTTTGTGTTTTTGCTACGCAACGTTGTGATCCTTTGTGCTTATATTGTAATAGTTATAACTAAGAAATAGGTGCCTAGTGATAATCTGGTGGAGTAGTTAACGAATATAGAGTCATACATATACCTTTCTAGCTACGAAAGCTGGTATTTTCACTCAAAACAGAGCTTGTTACTCTGATCAGTATAGAAAAAAAAGTTCTTCAGCTTCTAATTGTAGTCGAAAACCTCCTAATCATATGGTTTTATTAAATCTCATTGAACTAATGCATATAGCGACGATTTATGACAAGCGAACATTACGACGTACCTGAAAATATAGACAACGCTATTGTTGGACAAGAAATAGAAAGTTGCTTTACTAGAGGAAGAATGGAAAAAGAAATAACGCAGTTACGTGAGGAAATAGCTAGATTTAGATCTACGACAGGTAGTTTACAGGCTAATGAAACCAGACGGGGTGGACGGTATTTGCCGTTGCCCCTGTTTCATGGGGAGCTTGGTGAAGATTTCGAAGAGTTTTACGAACTATTTGAAGTACTCAGTAGATCTGAAGAATACACAGATCCACAAAAACTAGTAAAACTACCTAGTTACCTGCGTGGTAACGCACTGGAAGTATATAGGGGGATGCCAGATGCTACGAAAAACAATTACGTACAGCTTACGCAAGCTTTACTTAAGGCATTTCACCCCCTGGTAAGGAAATAGTAAGTTCGGAAGAACTACATGGTCGTGCTCAACGAACAGATGAGTCAGTAGCTGCGTTTGCTAGAGAACTACAGAGACTCAGTCGTGCAGCCTACCCTCGGATGGAAATGCAACCTAGGAATGATATGCTGCGAGGTTTATTTCAGGCAGGACTACAACAAGACATCCAAGATAGATTAGGATATTTACCAAAGCCCCCAGAAACTTTTGAGGAGTTAGTGACGGAGGCTAAGAGACAGGAAGCTTTGATAGCACGTAAGATACGCAGACATCAGGTCAATAATGAGGAACTAGAAGAGTTACGAGAAATTAGGCGAGAGTTGAAAGATCTGAAACGAGCACAAGGTCGTAGTGATAAAAGCAGAGATAATTTACGATGGAGCCCTAGGGAAGCCCAGATCCACACAATTACTACGACACCGTTAGATTAGGATCCAGAGTGGAAACGAGAATTGATAGGACTTGAGAAGCGCACTGTAGAACTAATTTCTAGACTCAAAGATGAGTTATTAGCGGATAAAAGATTAACTCTAACTGATAGAAATGATAAGAGTAATCTTTCCCCGCGTAGGCAGAGTGCACGAAGTCCACCAAGATGGACTCTAGATGGAAAGCCTATTTGTCTTAGGTGTAAAAAGCCAGGGCATATGATGAACCAATGTAATAATAATAATGGTAATAGAAACTATACCCCGGGGCAACGTACAAGAAATCTTGAACAACCTAGGCGTAGGGCACAGCAGTTTAAAGTAAACACAGTTCGAGTATCGGCTCAAGATGAGTCAAAATTTGAAATAAACGCAGACAAGGACGAGGGTCAAATGGATTTGTCGACTAGTTTAGGAACAAGTGCTAGCTTGCAGGCGAAACTTGAGGCAGAAAACGAATTTTTGAGGAAACGATTATGTCAATCTGGCGAATATTTTTACGTAGGTATGGTACGACTTGTGCCAAGAGAACAGCAAAAACGGACTACGACTATGACTTCGATCAGTACGCGAATAACCAAACGACAAAGAGACTATAAGGGTGATACGAAAGTTACAGAACAAGTAACTAGAACACAGAATTTAGTTAGAAAAAAAATGGTCCTACCTAGCAATGAACACAGACCACCGACGTTATCAGAGCAGCTTTCGGGACGAAATAGTAGTCATACTGACCGCCGTGAGCCTACGGAAAAATTACGTGTGGTAAGAAAGTCGAACCCACCTGAGAAGCGTCACTGGAGTCGGAATGGTAATAAAATAAGACGTTATACGAAAGGAGCTAAAGTTAAGCAAACTTTAGGAATAACCCAAATGTTGATGCAACCGAGAGTTTTTTTAGCCATTTTGTTAGGCTACGTTTTGTTTGGAACAGGTGTAAATAGAGTTGAGGTCACGCCCCATGATATGTGATTATAGTGTACGAAATAGTGTAATGTGGAAATTACCAGACCTAGTGAAGTGCGCTGGAAGTCAACCGTTGAGCGGTTCTATAACGTTGTATCAATCTACACTTCAGGTGTACCGTAGAAACCACATACAGTACGAAAACACAGCTTGGAAATGTACGATTATTTTCAAATAGATTCAAATTTTTACGTACTTTTTTAACGATGAACACTTAAAAAAGGAGACAGTAGAGGAGCTCCCAGTAAGTCCGGTAAAGTGTCGACGTATGATACGATTTAGAAAGTATCGGTTTGAGCCCCTAGTACAAAAACGTAAAATTTTACGAACTGAGGTCGATCTAAAGTGGGCATATAGTGGAGGCGGTTTAGACTGCTGTAAGTGGAATTCTTTTGAGGCTACAAATTGTTTTGCTCATAAAGTCAAGGTTTTTAAAAGGCATGACTCCTCTGTAATAGAAAGTACGAGAGGAAATGTAGCACACTGTGTGTACGATCAGGCGAATGTCCTTTAGCGGACTCTGGAGCCTTAATTTGGGAAGTCAGTAAGGAGGAAAGGTGTGCCTTTATTAAATGGAAAATAATTAAAGGTGAGCGTATGCATAAAGCATGGCTTTCTGCGGATAAAAATTTGGCGTTAACCACGGAAAACATAAAATCTATGTCTGACTGTGATGGTCAGCAACTTACGATCTCAGGCCAAGGAATTGCTTTTCGAATCTTAGAAGAAAAAGCCGTTACGCCTACGATTCAGGTACCAGGAATTAATAAGATTACGACCAGACAAAAATATAAGGGACGTCGACGCCGTACTTTAGGAAATAATGTCAATAAGAACTCGTCTTTGCATAACTTGGTAGACACTCAAGGATACTACTGATTTATTAGCAGCGAGTTTGCAAGCTCTGCAAATGGACATAAGACTATCGATGCAGCATTCTTTTCAACATTCAGTGTTTTTAACATGCATGAATATGAGAAACATTATAAAAATTATTCAAGCAAACCTTCTGCAGGAGCCAACGTTAGCAATGCGACAGATTTTAGCGCGCCCTGATTTGGTAGCAAAAGCCAGTGGCTCGTTAATAGAAACATATCCTTGCCAACAACTAAATGGCTCAGCCATAGTTTATCATCCAATGGAAAACGAGTGTACTAAGGAAATACCGATAGAGTTTTACGTTGGAAGTAGTTTAAACAAGGGATACTTAGATACTACTACTAATACTATTCAGCTTATGGGCACACCCCTGCCTTGCAGGCAGATTTCCGAAATTTCCATTGAAATAAAGGTATAATTTATTTTTACGATAAGCGAGATGGAATGCTTCGGATGATTAGGCGTAACGAGGCCAGGGAGTTACCCTTATTTAACGAAAATTTTGGTATGAACATGATTCCACAGGATGACGTCATATTTCACCAAATAGTCATGTATAATTGGTCCGAGCTGCAAGCTCACGTCTCTCTCAACGACATAATGGGAGGTTTACGACAGCAACAACTGATACTACGAGAGCTAGGAGCATTAGGGAGCCCTTCGCCCTCATCCACCGCGGATAAACTAGCTACTAGCATTATGAATCGAGGCTATTTTGGTTTTCTTTCAAGATTAAGAGTAAATGCGTGGCAAATATAGGTAGTTGTAGTATGCTTTTATGTTACTATGTCAGCCCTAATTCTTCACTGCTGTCCTACGATCCCCGGTGTTTCACTAGTAAATAGTCCCATAGGACTTAAACGGTTATTCGAAAGTGTAAGGATTGTGAACAGAAAATCTGTTCGTAATAGGGAAGTAGCTAATACTGTTAATAATAGGTTATATGCTGTACAGTCAGAATCAAATGCCATTTCTGTTAACGCTGCGTCAGACCCTGGCTCAAGTTCATGGCCACCACGGTACGAGGAAGTAATTCCTGTGGTGGAAGTATCAGATGAAAGTAGCTCATCTCCACTGCTGTTTGTAAGAATTAAAGTGAACGAATATAATACTACAGCTATGATAGATACTGGAGCTCAAGTAACTGTAATTTATCCAAAGCTGTTGCGACCTTACTCGCGTGTCGACCCGGTGAAAAGTTTAGCGAAGGGGATAGCTACGGATGTTGTAGAGTTTAACGGGAAAACGAATGTTGTTTTTCAAATCAAGAAAACCACCATAATGCATGAAGTTTACCTCTTTAAAGAATCCTACTCATGTAATATAGGAATCGATTTAATTAATAAACTTTGCGGTTTAGTTATGTATCCTAAAGAGAAAATGATTGCCCTAGCTGGGGTTAAGCTTAAATTAGTAACCCCACCCGATTTACAAAAAGGCCGTTGCGGTATCCTAACGGTGAATTTGCGTGAACCAATAGAGGTGCCTCCTTTCTCAATGAAATTTACGACAGCTCTAATGCAATTCCGTATTACGAATACGAAGAAATGAAATGTTTGTCAGTTTACGAGTGAAGTGTTTGTCGACACGAGACCTATAAGGGCACACCCAGGAATTTTAACTAAACGAGCTTTGGTCAGGCCCCAACGTGGATTAGTGCCTGTAAGTGTTATGAATATTACTGCAGTGGCATGTACATTACAAAAAGGTACGACGCTAGGTTTGGCAGAGCCTGTTCAGCCGGAAACTACGATCGCGTCAGATCAGCATGATTCTACGACTTACTTAAGTAAACACTCCCGATGTAATACATCTGACAAAAACTCGACAACTAATGAATTCTTTCAATCCCTGGATGTATCAAATTCCGATTTAACTTTCGACCAAACCAGGGAATTGAAACACTTACTAAGCCAATATAGAGACGTCTTTGCATCTAGTGATTTAGATCTAGGCAGATCTAATAAGGTTTATCATAGGATCTTAACTAAAGACCATCCGCCCATAAAACAAAGACCCCATTCTCTACCATTTAAACTTAGGGAAGAGGTCGCAGACCAGTTGAGGGAAATGGAACGGAAAAATATAATTAGAACTTCCACGTCACCATGGTCAAGTCCGATAGTCGTTGTAACAAAAAAAGATGGATCGAACAGAATTTGTGTCGACTACCGTAAAGTGAACTCAATTACACGCAAAGACGTATGGCCATTGCCTAAAATAGACGAAACACTATCTATGTTCAGTGGGGCCGGCTATTTCTCCAGTTTAGATCTAGCTGCAGGTTATCATCAATTAGAAGTACACCCCGATGATTTTGACAAAACGGCATTTACATGTTTCGCTGGACTTTTTGAATACATTCGGATGCCTTTTGGGTCATATAACGCACCGGCGACGTTTCAGCGCCATATGGAGTCCACTTTAGCAGGACTTCAGTGGAATATTTGTACTGTATATTTGGATGACATACTTATATATAGCCATAGTTTTAGTGAACATCTCAAGCACATATCAACCGTATTAGTACGACTACAAAGCGATGGTTTAAAATTAAAATTTAAAAAATGTAAATTTGCATGTCGAGAAGTGCCATATTTAGGGCATATAGTGTCCGCTGCAGGAATACGACCAGATCCGGAAAAGATTCAGGCTGTGTCAAAATGGCCGTCAACCAAGTCTATTAAAGAATTACGACTATTTCTAGGATTTGCGTCCTACTATAGAAAGTTTGTCCGAGATTTTGCAAAAATAGCTGAACCACTTCATTCACTTTTAAGAAAAAACAACCGGTTTGATTGGAATGAAAAGGTTCAGAAAGCTTTTAACCAACGTATAGGTATGCTTAGTACCGCACCTACTCTAACATTCCCAATTATGGGGGATCCATATGTACTGTATCCTGAATTCCTGATGCATCTGGGTTAGGCTTAGGAGCAGCTTTACATCAGTTGCAGGATAACGTCGAAAAACCAGTAGCGTTCATTAGCAGAGGTTTATCCAAATCTGAGAAAAACTATTCTACGACAGAGCAAGAAGCGCTAGGAGTAGTTTCGGCGATTAAGAAATTTCGACCATATCTTTATGGAGTCGATTTCACAACAGTAACAGACCATTCGGCATTAAAATGGCTGTTAGAAACAAAAGAACCATCAGGTAGACTAGCACGTTGGGCTCTTACTATACAAGAACATGCAAATCGTATAAAAATAGTACATAAATCTGGAAAGAAACACACAAATGCAGATGCGCTTTCAAGAATACCATGCATCAATACAGTTACTGTTTTACGACCAGTGTTAAATAACTTAATAACAGAACAAAAGCAGGACCCTGAAGTTGAAGCTATGTATCGGTATGTTACAGAGAAAAAGCTTTCAAATGATAGTAAGCTGGCAGCTTATATAAAGCGATTTGCACCCCAGTTTGTAGTAAAAGCATCTGTGCTTTACCGAAGGAAAGATGATCATCTAACTATCGTAGTTCCTGAAGTTTTACGAACCAATATTATTCGCATGTATCACGATGAGCCTGTTGGAGGCCATTTTGGTTTTGAGAAGACTTTTGAAAAAATGAAACGTTGCTTCTTTTGGCCTAAAGTGAAACAAGAGATAAAAAAATACTGTTCTAGTTGTTTAGCTTGTGCGACTCGTAAGAACCCACGACATCAAGAACATCCTGGCCTGCAACCTATACCAGTTGAGGGCCCTTTCGACTTAGATGTTGTCGACATAGTAGGGCCACTTCCCATAACTCACCTCGGAAACAAATACATTATAGTTTTTATGGACTATTTGACGAAATGGCCGGAAGCTTTCCCTTTGAGAAAAATTTCGGCTGAGACTGTAGCTAGAATATTTGTAGATGAAATTATAAGTCACCACGGTGCTCCTCGACGACTTTTAAGTGACCGTGGTTCTAACTTTATGAGTAGTTTGTTGAAGGAGATGTGTAGGTTACTGACTACAGAAAAGATATTTACGACAGCCTACCATCCCCAAACTATTAGCTTAGTTGAGCGTTTTAACGGCACCCTAGCTACGATTATAGCTATGTATACAGATTCTCAGCAAAAATTATATAGAATCAGTGCTTACATTTGGCGCTTTTAGCCTACCGTACGTCGATTCAAGCATCGTCCAAGTTCTCCCCTTTTTCCTTACTCTATGGCAGGGATGCAGTTTTACCTAGAGAAGTCGACTTAGTACCTCCTAAAACGCAGTATTTAGATGAAATAGATTATGCAACTTGGTTGGTGATTAATCTTAAACAAGCCTACGAGAAAGCTCGCTCAGCTATTGAAAAAGCCCAAATTCGGCAAACCGCCCAAAACAATAAGAGTGTCCATTCTAGCCTAAACTTAGGGGACTTAGTGATGTTACGTATGATACAATTTTCCCCGAAACAGAAACATAAATTTGCACATAAATGGGTTGGGCCTTTTAAGATCACCAAACTTACGAGCAACACCGCGTTTATCGAATTAGCTGTAAGCAAGCACACAACGACGACCAAGTTTCGGCCTCAGTGGGTTACGATCCAGAGGTTAAAGAAATATAGCCCGAGAGAAAAAATGTCGTCTGTTTACAGCTCATCCTCGGGAGACGCATCGCTACTACATTCCTGGGGAATAGAAGAAGAGCAAGATAGCGACTAATGTTTTACGTATCATATGTCGACCATTATTGTAATAATAACGATTATTCAGAAGTAGCTTAAGTTTTCGTGTTTAACGTCATTTAATTCTTTTACTGATTTACGATCTAGCTATGAATTTTTGTTTTATTGCGTCCCCATTATATTTAATTTTGATATAGTGATGGTTGGTTATCGGTATTTCATACGAACTTGCCCATAGTTTTTTTTAATTATTCATAAATTGGTGTTGTTAAAAAAATAACGAAAGCACCAGTATGGGATGTCGTATGGATTTTCGAGTGCTTTGACGTTACGATAACTTTACCACCTGTCTACGAATTTTTTTTAAACTACGATTCTATTTTTTTATAGAAGTATCGTATGCAATGGCGTCGATAAGCCCTTTCGAGATTAATGCGGGAGAGTTTTACCAGTACTACGACAACATTCTGAGCCGCGTGTCGTCGACTTGGGGGAATTCTGCGGAAACTGACGAAGTAAAGAAACAACTAAACGGGATGATTGGACTCTACCAGGACTTACAGACTATGGTCGCTAGAGTCCGATGTGCCTTGTCGTACTGTGATGTATCGGATTTGAACCTGCCAGCAGTACAAATTTATCCTGAGCCCACGCCAGCACTCGGTGATGCACTAGACGCCAAGTGTATTGATGCTGTGACCCCGCATGAGATCTATTTGCGGACAAAGTGCCAAGAAGAAAAGTTGACCGACATTATAACTTTGATCAATAGCGAAGAGTATTTGGAGCTCATCCACGGTTTGGGTTCGCGGTTGTTTCACGCACTGCACGGCGCGACCGAGTGGAGACGTGCCCTACTGCAGGGGGTACATTATCAAAAATAACAAAGAAGAAAATTTCACCATCCTGAGAATCGATTACGGAGATCAGTTCAAGACTGTAAGCGAACATGTCTATGCACTGGATACTCAGTTGTCGAAAGATCTTCTGAGGGCGCCTGCACAAGTCTATTCATGTCGCTCAGATGGAATTCGGGCCCCTTCTAGCCAGTTTCCTTTCCCGGAAGTTTTGGCTCCGTGTAGAACGCTCCTGCCCAGTAGCTATGCAAAGTATGAATTCAAATTCGTCCATCGTGCAGAATACGGCATCCCAATCTATCATATAAGACCCGTGTCCTTCGACTTAGTCCCCCTGTTTTTGAAATGTGCTGCGTTTTACCCGCTGTACAACCTGCGGACGGAAGTGGTTATCGAAGAAGTGGTTGATATGCAGGACGAGGTGACACCCCAGGCTGACGTATTATCGATAGATAGATATCGTATATTATCGTGGTAGACATGGAGCCTGCGCTGGATGAGCCCTTGGTGGACAAAACCAAACCAGAAGAATTTGAAGAAGCACTGGGATGGTCGCCGATTTCTGAAGCAACACCACCAAGATCCATAGAGCCGAATCCTAAACGAAGTTACAACAACGTTGAAGAGCCACAACCTCATCAATCTGAAGAAAATCTAGATACCAATGCAACCAACCACCATTACAGCGGGTTTGCAAACAACCGAAAACAATTTGCAAAGCAGGCTTTTGTTGTACCAGAACATTCTCTGCTTTTGGTATGGGGCAACCAAATCCTCGTTGAAGGAATTCGCTTTCCGTGCCCCTTGTGGGCAATTCTGTATCTGACCCTACTTTTGATGGCGGACGAGTTCCCTCCGGCTTGGTCACAAGCGGCGTGGATGCTGCTGCCCACCCAGCAAGCTGACTTGGATCTGGCTATTACGCGATACCTCCGAGAAGTTCGAGCGTCACACCTGGGAAGCGGTCGCGTCAACTGGTTATTCCGCAAGGCGGCCATGACAGTGTTTGCATCCATGATGCAGACACAAGCATACCTTGAAGCGCTATTGCAGATTCTTGCCGATATGCCTGCTGTTCGTTTTTCGAGTTACGACACACACAATATTGCGTGTGAGCTAACAGTGGCCGAAAACTGCCTTCACGAGATTTTTCTGTGCCGATATTAAGACTAAAGGCAATTCACCACGGCGCTAGCGGCTTTACCTTACCGGATGGAGACCACCGATCGCATGCTGATTCTGTGCGACACTGCTATGTGTTCGAGGATTCGTTTTCACAACAAGAACGCAGATGTCGTCCGATGTGCCCGACTGCAAGTCGCCAGCAAGAATAAGGATCGGTCAGCCATCGACATCTTGCAAGGCGTGCAACGACCTTTACTATACACGCAAGTGATATGTCTGGTAGGAGTAGACGACCTATCATCGGTTACGAACCCAGCTGAGCTACGACAACGTTACGAGCAGCTGTTCGCGCTGACCGCCTCCCAATTCGCAGCCGACGTTTTTATTACCGAGATTCCGCTCAGGACTGACAATTTCAGTCACCTGGTTTAGGAGGCATCGGCTATTTTAAGACAAGCGGTAGGTGAACATCACCACGTCAGAATCATCAAAATGAGCGCTATCAATGCTGCAGATCGCATGGTCAGCTCCTCGAATGGAGTTACGTTTTCAGCAGCCGGGGTTTTGCGATTCGTGCGAGTGCTTTTGGAGAAATTGCCGCAACTCCAGGTGTCGTTCGACAACAACCGCTAAATTACAATCAAAAACTACAGACTTCGAGTGTCTTACTGTGGTGCTGTTAATACGAGCTTATTTCGCTACCTCATTTTGCTACCTCATTTTAATCATCGCTAACTTTGTCTACATCGAACTGTAACCTGGTCCACAGCCTATAAGCCTATCCGAACCTATTCCGTGTCAAAGAAATGGCAATCCACGATGAGTCTTCCCCGGTCAGAATGGCGACGGATGTCCACAAAAATGGTGAATACCGTGACTACAGTAGGATTGCTGTTTGATGTGACTAAAACAAAACTACCTTCTGTTTTTGTTTTTGTGTCTCATGTCGTCGAAACCTTGTATGTGCGTCATGTCGTCGAAGATATAAAAAAACGGTACTAACAGTCCCATTCTTTTAGGAAGGGGAGAGTGTGAACAGCCAAAACCGTGCCTTTGCTCTTTGTGATTTATAAATCCGTTTTTGTGCTAAAGTTAACATTTAAAATTAATGAATAGTTAGTCTTCAAAACATCTTCTTGAGTCATTTATTTA
This sequence comes from Trissonchulus sp. WLG1_4, assembly GCA_030248245.1. Lineage (NCBI taxonomy): Eukaryota > Metazoa > Nematoda > Enoplea > Enoplida > Ironidae > Trissonchulus > Trissonchulus sp. WLG1_4. The sequence goes on from JASANF010005164.1 coordinate 64,620, forward strand.
AAAGCGAAATTAGAATTTATTAACAGTGAGTAACACAACAAATGTTTTCAAGAGAAATTCAACTGGAAGTTTTTCAAGCTCTCTTCAGTTGTTAAAACGACCCTCGTGCGAAACACTCGCCTGCTTGGTTGCTTACGAATAGACTAATACTTTGCCTGAGTTGTCTTGTCTAGTTGTTACAAATAAATTGCTACGAACACTCTGTTGTTGTGCCTCGAACACTATACTTATCCTCCTGCACAAAACGCCACGGAACACGAAGGACCGATCACACAGGAACAAGCACGTCTTGCGAGTAAAGTGCTACCGATTTTTGATAGATTTCGTTGCGACATTTTTTAAAGCGCCGAGGATATTCTTTGAATATAAAACGCGGCATTAAAATTTTAAAACCATATGAACAATATGTTAAGCTACAATATGTTAGCTTCAGAACAATATGTTAAGCTACATCTTGCTTCCAGAACCTTGACAGTTTTTTAAGAAAACTTGCTCAAAAACCGTTCATCATGAGCAATTTTACTAAAACCACGTAAAAAACACAAATTTTAAGCCTGTGTTTTGTGCATGTCACAAAGTAAATTATGTAACAAACTCAGGCTTAGCCGTTGCCAATGTTGTTGTCACCGTAGTGTATGGCGTGCACTATTGTATAGCCGATAGCCGTGTCACAGTATAGTTTGCCAACTGCTTGTGGGCCTCAAAAAGTTGTGGTACCGACGCACTGATAAGCAATCTGGAAATCATTGTTGTGACAGGTTTCGTCATTACGGCCAACTGTGTGCAAAACTTTTCAGCACATGACAGACTGTGAACGTTATGAAGCTTGAGCGTGAGCGTGAACGCAATCAACAGTATGTATGTATTCACAGCACTACGCTGAGATCTAGAATTAACACGTACGAAGAACACACACGCACACACAAACAATGTAATTTAAAGATCTACCAATGTTTTCAACGCAACTAACACAGTGAAAAAAAGATACATGCAAATCAAACTTTTGTATTAAAGTATATACGCGGCGGCTGAGGCCGCCGCGTAAAAAGTGCCTCATAGCCCAATTTCAAAAACCAGTTTGCCTACACGTACATACAGTGTACTTCCCAAAAAAAGAGCTAATTTTTGTGTACTAAAATCCGTTGAGAAAAGTTTCAGAAGCCAAAAAGTATCCAACAAAAAATTAGTTTGGAAAATAGTGTATTTTTGTCAATGTTGGTCAACGTATTTTGGAAATTTTTTAGAAAGTTTTGCTTACACAAACGACTTTTTTAAAAGTTATAACTAACATTTAGCTACACAGAACTGTTTTAAAAAGTAGCAAAAACCATATAGAATTGTTTGGTATAACCATTTAAAGATTTTTTTCCATTGAAAAATTGGTTAAAAATTCAAGTTGATCAAAATCTAATGTTATATACATCAAATGAAAGCTAGTTTGATTTTACACAACATTTTTTCTAGAGTTGACCAGCGAAAACTTGACGGAAAAATTTTACGCCCAAAGTCGGTTATTCAGAGCGCCAGCTTAATTGGCTAGCGTCGTGAAAGCAGACTGTAAACCTTGTTCAGTGAAAGATAAGACATTGTTCTTTATATATTTTAAAAATATGTGTTAAGGCAAATTATTGTTGTTACTCCATTACAGTTTACGGACAGCTTTACTGTGTATTACTCCACAGCCGCTACATCGATTTGCACTAAATTTTGTGTGCATAAATTACAACATAAATGTGCTATCGGTTTGTGCAAACAAAGTAAACAGAAAGATTGATAAAAGTGACGACAATATGCAATGTGAATAGGTTTTTAAAACGTCATTTTTCCGACTTTGCGATATCAGTGCTAACTATATGCTGCACTAATTTTGCTGAAACTTGGCAGAAATATTTGTCTTTGGATAGTTTTAAATTATGAAAAGAACACGTTCTAGCATTTCACAGAGCAAGAAGAACAACAGAACATTTTACAGTAGTGCAAAATTGACTGCTTTCGCGACAATTGACCCCTTAAGGTGGTAGCTCCAGAATCGTAGTTTTTTACGTGAGACTGTTTTAAGCTTTTTTTCAGAACAATCAGTAAAACAGGAATAAAATGGCAGCAGGGTTCCCAAACAAGACTCAAAACTGTCTACTATCACGTTTTGATCACTGATAAAATCCCAAGTTAAAACTAACTACTCCACTGACTAACAGTTTAGTAAGCCAACGTGGTAGCTAGTCTTAACCATGGTATTTTACACCAAATAAAAAATGAAATAATTTTGGAGCCCCGTAAGTTGCGGGATTCTCGACCTCAGATTGATTGCTACCTCTAGAATTTGCTTTAAGTTATTACCAGGAACCAAATCAAGTAAGTCGGACTTTTTATCTGTCTAATAGCTGATATTATTACATTGATACATCTGAATTTTGCATACCCTATGCAAAGTCTGCTCTGATATACTTAGACTTGAATCGTGAATAAATGGAAAGGGAGGAAGTCGAACGACTAGTTAGGGCAGAATTACGCGACCTTAAGAAAAATATAGCGGATACATGCGTAAATCAGAGTACTTTTGAACAAGTCAGAAGTCAGTTAAATGAAGTTACACAAATCTCAGAGGAAGGTACCACAATGGCACCTAATATTAGTATGTTTAGCGGTCGATTAGATGAAACCTTCAATGATTGGTTGGAAAGATTTGAGTTATTTGCTGAGGGCTATGGTTGGTCAGAAGCTAAAAAGATTAAGAAATTGCCTACGTATTTAGACGATGCTGCTCAAGAACAATACAAAGAATTGAGTGCAGAACAGAGAGCAGATTTTGCACAGCTAACTCGCGAACTTAGAAGGAGATTAGCCAAGCCAGAAAACCACCGTTTCAGTTCCCTAAAATTGAGAGGTAGAGTTAAGTTAGATGGTGAGTCTGTAGTGGAATATGCAAAATCTGAGGTTATGTCGAGCAGCATATCCCGCTGGTATTGATAAAAACTCAAAGGATTTTTTGATGATGGAAAGCTTCATAACGGGTTTCCCCCTCCCCCTTAAGAAAGCTGTAATGCAAAAGGAACCTGATACTTTTGCAGGAGCAGTCAAGCAAGCTCAGAAGGAGGAGGCCCAGTTGAAATATTTGGCTGTCAGTACTAAAGCAACCTCAGACCCCCAACAAGAAAAGGTTTGCAATTTAATTGGTAATATCACCAGACTTTTACAACAGAAGTCAGTGGAACCTAGAGATATTAGTGCCGTTTCGGCAAGATTCGATAAAAGTGTAGGAGTGACCAGCGCGGAAGAGCGCTTAAATAGACTGGAGCGTCGCCTAGATGGGCTCTTCCGAGCTCGAGATTCAAACAGGAATCCCTCACAGTCTCTAGGAAATAGGCCAAACCCCCCCGGCCCTCAAACGGTTTAATAAGGAAAGAATGAAGTTTTTCTGGACCCCCGATAACAAGCCCATTTATTCAAACTGTGGTAAGATAGGGCACAAAGGTTTTGAGTGCCGCGCCCCTAAAAAGACAGGCAGTAGATATGTGGCAAGAGGCAACAGCCGCTACAGACAAGTTAATGCAGTCTCAGAAGATAGTGAGAATTCTGACACAATAGATTTAGAACAAGAGCTAATTGCAATACGTGATTCGGTACAGAACTTAGCATCTACTGTAATTTCAGGATCAGCTAATGCGGTAGACGCATCAGATTTGTGGCAGAACCCAGAAGACTCTTTGGAAATGGACGAAGCCGTGCTCAGCGATGACGACGACGTTTTTGTTGACGCTGAGAAGGATCTCATGGCAATCCTGCAGCCGGAAGCCGAATTATTCGAGATTTCAGCCCTAGTTATTGATGAGGGCGATTTTGCAGAACCACGTCAGAACACCGTAGAGGCAGAACCTGTAAGTGTTGATAATTTGACTATTGATAATTTGACTACTTGTCAGATAACAATGGCAAATGTCAGAACGTAGACAAACGTAATGCACAGTTTAACTTAATAGGTCTGGTCTCAGTTACCCTGCTGCTTTTGTTTACGTGCATGGTCGTTGCATGTTCTGCGGAGACTACGTACCTTTTATGTGGCCACTCACGCAGTGGTGTAGCTGTTAGCGTACCTAAGACAGTACAGTGTGTTCCTCCTGAGCTAGACAGTGTTAGAAAAATGAAAGTTGGCCTCTATAAACCGATATCTACACCTGCACATACAGAGGCTATATTATGTTATATTAGAACCCGTAAAATTTGCACGCATACAGGTTTTTTTGGAGCTAGGGTATTGTGCTTGATACGCACAGCAGCGAACCAGTAGGTATGCAAATGTGCATAATAGCAAGAGACAAAAAGATATTTAAAGGTAGTACACTAGTTATGCAGTCAGAAGGAATTTGGCTAACACATAATACGTTAGAAATTAAGTACATATGGTGTTGTTATGACAGTTGTCAGCAGATTCAGAATTTTGTTTTAGAAAATGGTACTGTAGCTACACAAGATGGTTATACACTAAGTAATGATGTAGTGACTACTGGTGGTTGTAAAGCTGTCGACGGAATTTGCATATCAGGAGTAGGTACATTACTATGGAATGCTAGTAATTTACGCAGTAGCTGTCCCTATGAGTTTTCAAATTTTTATGGAGCTGAATATACAGGATATTATTTCCTAATAGACGATATTCAAGGGGCATTCACACTTAAAAGAGAGCATCCCCCACCTTGTTTACCATACAATCTTTTTTAACCGAACAAGGTGTTGCGTTACAGTTGAAGAGCATGACAGAAATGACATTTTTGGCCAACATTCTAGAACTATTACAGAAAATAAAACTAGTACAAATAACATACCCTTAACAGACGCTGTTAACGCCAAGTTCGAATACTTACTGCACAACGTAAGGCAATTACAAACATCTAATTTAAAGCAAGTGTGGATGGCCCTTTGTCAATTTAGTCAACGACAGCTGCAACTAACGCAGCAGTGTCTTAGAATTGATGCAACCCTAGGAGCTCGTGTCTTGCTTAACCGCAGTGATATTACTGCTACGTATGCAGGTGATGTCTTGATGATATGGCCTTGTCAGAATGTAACAGCTGAAAAAATTTTCTGGGATTATAAGTATAATGCTCAGGTGCTATGAATATGTCCCTGTCCTAGCTAAAAGATCGCTGTATTTAATAATACCAGGTAGTAATGAACTTACGTCAGAATCATTAGAAGTTTCATGTCACCATAATATTCAAGGTGTATTTAAGAGTCCGAATGGTTTGCAAATCGTTACTGGACCAGTGCATGTTGACAATGTGCCTATGGAGCTGGTTTGGAAAAACAGTTGGAAAACTTTCATTTCACAGCGCCCGTTATCTTTCATAATGAAATAACAGGAGCGCAAGCATCAATTGGAAACTACCGTAGCTACATTTTTAGAACTTCTCAGAACTAAAACTTAATAAGATGATGAACTATACTGTAGAATTATCTTTTAATCCTAAAGCTGTAGCAGCTATACTAAGTGGTGGTGGTCAAGGCTTAGGATCTGTATTAGAAGGCACCGGCAGAGGTATCAAGAATGTGATAGATGGAATAGGAAACGGAACTGGTAGTTTTATACGCGGATTAGGAGAAGGAGCAGGTACACTGATAGAAAATGTGGTTAAAGGACCAGTACAATTATTTGTAAATATTTCAGTGATAATACTCATTATTGTTATGATATTAGCTACACTTTACTGGTTGTGGAGATGCAGGCATTTATTTAGAAGCTTATTTAGCACTCCGAATAGCGACAAAGATGGGACTGAACCACCTAATAGTAATAGCTTGCACAGAGTACCATATGACCAGAGACTTACTAGCTCTCCTATTTTCTCGCACAAAACCCAAACACATGCTAGTGCAGAAAACATTTCTAATATACATACACCTACTTGGACTAAAAGTGTTAAAGAGTGTAGTAACATTTCTAGAGGGCTAGCGGTGTATTAAAGTAAATAAAAAGCCAACGGCGGCAATATTTGATACTGGTGCTAGCATTACTCTAATGTCAAAGAAGTTAGCTCGCACTTTGGGGCAGATACATAAACCACGTGCCAACGCAAACTCTGTGACAGGTCAGACTCTGGCTATTATAGGATGCATTTTAACAACATTCGCTATTGGTACTACATATCTTTCCTTTAAATACGACTGCTTAATTGGAATCGATTTTATGCCAAAGTTTGGGCCGTTTCTAGTCGACTTCAGTACTAAAAATATCTACGTAGCTGGAGAAGCTTTGCCCATTGAAGACAAGCCCAATTTTTTAGAAAATAATGTATACACTTTTTCAGAAAAGCATTTTTTGCCGAAAGTTCAGTTGCAACAAGATATTGTTTTGTCAGCTCGCTCAGAAATTTTTATGCATAGTCAAAACGTAAGCATTGCAAATAAGAACCCCCCTCGGAGTAAGAATGCTGCTAAAAATATAATTTTTGAACCAAACTTTGAAACCTTAGACAAATTTTTTATAGCTGCCGCACGTACATTAAACCGTCAAGGCAATGTTTTTGGAGTAAGATTGCTTAATACAAACAAATTTAATGTAAAGCTGCAAAAAGGTCTTACGCTAGGAAACGTGCAAAGCGTGCACAGTGCAGATAGTATTAAAAACGCTGTAGATAGTAGGAATGACAAAAAGTTAGCTAGTTCCTTGGATGAATTAAACCTGAATGATGCAGACTTGACTTTACTTCAGAAACAACAAGCAGCAATTTATTGCAAACTTGTCGTGTAAATTATGCTTTCACTGAAAACAGATTGTACATTAACTTCGCTGAAAGTTAGACCTGCCGCTGCTGCAATGGTTTTTTATTAAGATAATACTTTTTCACAATTAATGACAAATTTTCACCAGCACTTGCACAACGCAAGCACAGGCACAAATACAGCCAATCGGATTCAAGAGATCAATGAGACTTGTCCCCACTTACTAGCCCGCACAGATGAATTAAAATTTCCTTTAGAACTGAAAGCAAAGTAACCCCGGATTGCACCAACAAAGAATAGCTCAAGAATAGGAATAGCTCGAGAATAGCTCAGGAATAAAATAAATTTTCATTGCACCAATATTTAAGCTCGAGAATAGTTATTCTCGAAGTTGGAGAATAGCTCAAGAATAGTTATAGAATAGCTCAGGAATAGCTGCAGAATAACGAACATTATTGCACTAACGAAAGTTAGCCCGGACCCGTAATTCTGGGGTGTCAGCCTCATCGGTGGCTGCAGGGCGGTGGTGGCAACGTCGACAAATTGACCCAAGGGAGGAGCGGAATCGGCGGCCAAGGGATCGGGGGTTCATTCGGCGACGGATGGCCAAACCGAGACCATCACCCCAGTGGCACTGGATCAATGCCAAGCCAACCCTGCTTGGGGTCCTCGTTGGACCTCGGTTGGTCGGCTCCGGTGCAACGGTTGCGCTCGGGCAGGCCCGCCCGTCGCGACCCCTACTATTTTCCTCATGGTTCGTTCTGTGGCAGGGCATAGCGGGGTGCCTGGAGCCGCAGTCTCGGGATCCACCTACGGCCATGGCGGGCCTTACGGCCCGCTGCGCTATGCTCGGACGGGCAAACAGCGCTTCTTCTACAACGAAAGTTAGAGAATACATAGCTTATTTTCCAGCTATTCTCATGTAATGTCTAAGTTATTCCTGATCTAGACCAGGAATAGCTGAAGAATAACCTACTAACTTTTATAAAAACTTACCAATTTCTATATTTTTAACATATTCATGTATATTTAGTTAATATATTATTTATTTAGAGTAAAAATAACAAAACAAAAAAGTTTAAAAATGCTCGCATTCGGGTTTCGTTGGCCAGGTTACTGACTGGGCCCAAGTCGACGTAGATTCGGTGAGCGGACGAGAAACAAATCTGCTCACGCAACGAATCTGTAGGCGGGGCTTATGTTGGCTTATTCTCGAGCTCAATTGGCTGTCTAGAGTCTGCTAGGTTGTGATTGGATAAAAATGATGCAACCACATTTTTATTGGACAGCTGAAGAATAAGTTATTCTCCAGCTATTCTCGAGAATAGTTATTCTCGAGCTATTCTCTAATGGTGCAGGGGAAAAGTTGGAGAATAAAACCTCGAAAATAACTATTCTGGAATAGCTCGAGAATATGAATAGCTCGAGAATAAGTTGGTGCAATCGGCCGTAAATTGGAATAGCCTTTGACCTTTGACCGACTGTTGATCTAATCCATTCTTTTCAAATGGGTAAGAAATAGATTTGACATATCCGTTGAAATTTAGGGAACTCTACAAAATTTTATTTTCTTATGGGGTAACTATCACCGGGTGCAAGTGGGAAGGAGGCGTGGTGGCAGTTGTCGTGGTGGCAAGTTACGTGCAACAGCATTCCTAATTCAAACCCACACGTAAACGTCTTTGCCGCTTAATTTGGCAGCTCATGCGTTCATTCAATGTTCGATTCATTTATGCGTTCATTCAATGTTCGATGTTTATTCAACTTATTTGTGATCGGATAATTGACTTCCGAGTTCTAAACACATTTAAGGTAGTGCTCAGCAAAAAAGTCATTCTTGGCACAAAGTTCAAGCAATTGATAGCGATACCACAGTAATTTCCAATCAAAGTGGACGCAAAAAGTCCTGTTTTTATTAACTTTTAGCACTTTAATGTGAATATGTGAAAATTTATGACAGTGTCAAAACTTCTAAGCATACTATTTTTAATCGTGTAAGAATAGGTAATCTGGTATATTATACACGTATCAAACTAACCTCGTACTAGTTTACGATAAGTGGTTAAACAATGCACTTTTCAAACAATAAACAGTTTCAATTAATAATAATATTATTCCAATTTAAAAAACTGAATCAGCTTTATAAAATTAAATCTCAGCAAGAGTCAGAGTTGGCGCGAGCATAGGCATTGGATAAAACTTTAAAGACATTCTTGACAAACTTCCGCCCATAACTTTTCCGTTTTACACAATTTTTTTAGAAAAGCACTCATTTTCCAATAAAAGGCCAATAAAGCGGCCGTTTATTTTAGTAACTATGTAACTTAAACACCAGTTAGTAATTTCATCTAACCGAGCTAGCCTGGTAAAAGCTAGCTATAGCTAAGTGGTTAGCTAATACCAATGTGTACGTATTAACGCCTGCATAAAATACGTGTTACAACACGTATTTTACGAAGTAAGAAAGCAAGTTAAGGACCTGCCGCCGCTGAGGCGGCGGCAGGAAAAACTATTACACGTGTTGAAACTTTATACATATGTGTTTGCTGTGAATGAGAATGACCTAGGAAGGACCAGCTTAGTTAAACATAGAATTGAGACTGGGTCTAATCCGCCAATTTAGTGCCGCCCTTACAGAGTTCCCGCGTCACAACGTAAGGTCATACATGACCACATTCAGAAAATGCAAAAATGGGGAATTATCCGTCCAAATACTTCCCTCTGGGCGAGTCCAGTTGTTTTAGTTAAGAAAAAAGATGGCGTCACTGATAGATTTTGCATTGATTATAAACCTTTAAATGCTGTAACTAAAAGAGATGTACATCCATTGCCTAGAATAGATGAAATTTTAGATTCCTTGGGCCAGTCAAACTACTTTTCTTCTCTAGATTTAATGCAAGGCTATTATCAGATAGAAATTGATCCTAGAGATGGAGAGAAAACCGCGTTTACAACTTTTCTGGTCTTTTTGAATGGGTCACAATGCCCATGGGACTTTGTAACTCCCCTGCCACTTTTCAGAGAACTATGAATGTTGTGTTATCGGGATTGCAATGGAAGAATACACTTGTTTATTTAGATGATAATATTGTATTTAGTAGGACATTTGAGGAGCGCTTAGAAGATATTGCAAGTGTGCACACTCGTTTGAGGCAGTACAATTTGAAGTTAAAGGCTAAGAAATGTTTGTTTGAACGAAAACGTATAACATTTTTAGGTCATGTGGTATCTCGACATGGTATCGAACCAGACCCCGCTAAAATAAAAAGTGTTAAAAATTATCCCGTTCCACAAACCCCAACAGAATTAAAACGTTTTTAGGCTTAGGATCGTACTACAGAAGATTTATTAAGTCCTTCGCTACCATAGCTAGTCCGCTACATAAGTTGCTAAGCTTAGAAGCCAAGTTTGAATGGACGCCAGAATGCCAGAAGGCTTTCAGATTTTTAAAAAATTCATTAACTGCTAGTCCTGTACTTGCTTACCCAGACTTCTCCCGACCTTTTATACTCCTCGTAGATGCAAGTGGTGTCGGTATCGGTGCTGTTCTGAGTCAGAATCAAGATGGTGTTACGGCTGTAGCCGTTTGTGTGTGTATTGTCTGTGTGCTACGTATTGTTTTCCTTGTGCATACGTAATGTATTGTCTTGTGTGTGTGTTAGTGCTGTTGTGATGTAATGTGTGTTACCTCATTTGCATATTGTGGCGTCTGCCTGTTTTTCTTTCTGTCTGCTGTCTGTCTGGGTCCGTAGTATCCAAACAGTCTATCTGTCTGCTGCGTTGTTGAATACACGCTTTCCGCTTGTCGTTGTCTGCCTTACTTTTGGCATGTGCGTGTCTTCTTGTTCGACGACTCGCCATTACCAGCGCATGCCCAGTGCATACTGGGTCTGAGCGCAAGTATGGCGAAGAACGGCCAAAAGCTTACGCTAGCTGCAGCTTAAATAAAACTGAACAGAAGTGGCCCCCTGTTGAACAAGAAGCACTTAGTCTAGTTCATTTTGCTCATTATTTTAGACCTTACTTGTATCTAAACAAATTTACGGTTGTCACAGACTGCAGACCCTTGAAGTGGTTGCTATCTATAAAAAATCCGTCCGCTCGTTTAGCTAGATGGAGTCTAATGGTACAAGAATACGTAAACTATATGACGGTAGAACATAGGGCCGGCAAAGCTAATGCGAATATCGAAAATTTGCCACTCCTTAGAAAGCACCCCCTCAGTTCAGAAAATATGGCTGACGCACAAGCCTCAGATGCCAACTGCTCATCATTTATAAAAAGAATACAGCAAGCTAAGCAAGATTTAGAAATAGAAGGATACGTAATTCAGAATAATTTGTTATATAAAACGTTCGTGAAACCGGATGGTAGAACTTCACACTTGTTAGTTGTCCCGTCCAATTTACGTACTGTGATAATGGAAGCTAATCATAATGACCCAACTGCTTCTCATCTAGGATTTGGCAAAACATACCAAAAGATCAAATCAAGGTATTTTTGGCCAAATCTTTGATAAGATGTTAGAAGCTAGTGCAGAGCATGTACAGACTGTGCTGAACGGAAGGACCCTCAGCAGAAAAACAAAGCCCCGTTAGTACCTATCCCAGTAAGAGCCCCATTCTATCGTGTGTGCGTTGATGTTTTGGGAACCTTGTCTAAAACTATCAACGATAATCAGTATATAGTAGTTTTTCCTGCCGCCGCCTCAGCGGCGGCAGGTCCTTAACTTACTTTCACTGTTCGTAAAATACGTGCTGTGACACGTATTTTATGCAGCTAATACGTATATGCAATTACGTACGTACGTTATTAGCTAGCTTTTAAGCTATAGCTAGCCATACCAAGCTGGCACTATTGGGTGAATAGCGAATTACCATCTGGGTTTTTTGTTTGCAAATCTTTGCAATTTTGAAAATAGCGTGACAATTTGCTTGAAAATTTTTTCGCACAATCATTTTTTTACAAAAACTAACTTTCGTTATTTACTGCAGTACACTTTATATTAGAATGTTGTATGGAATATACCCGGGAATATTTTCCCACCTCTATTATAATACAAAATTGTTAGTCCCCAGAGCAACAAACAATCAAACCCCAATGCAAAATGTGGCCCCGAAGTATCCAAAATATAAATTCACTCCGTGAAACTAAATTTGCTGCGCAGCAAATACCTAATCATGACAATAAGAAGTTTTACATGTTAGCACTTTGGCAGTTGTCAATTGTGAGACAATACGGTTGAATTTCACAAAGGTGGTTTTACTAATTCATGGGTTTATGTACGTTTTTATATAAATTGCACATAATTTCATTACTAATTATCGCCTGATTCGTTACGAACTTCGCAGATTTTCTTAAACTATGGTTGTAGCGCAGTTGAAATTTCAAACCTGCAGCACAGCAGGTATCGGTTTTGCTAAAATTTCAGCTGAGCTAAAACCATGATTTAAGAAAATTTACAAAACTCGTAACGAATCGGGCTATATTTTGTAATAAAATTATGTTAAAATCATATAAAAACGTACGTAAAACCACTTTGAAATTCACCCATGTCTTGTAACTGTGCAAAAAATTTAGAGAATTTATAAAAATAAATTACTGTTTAGAAAAACTCAATGGTACAAATTAACCCAATCACAAAAGAGATTCAACCCATGTCATTCCAAAAAAGTGAGAGAGAGAGCAATTTTTGACAATGTGAAGATTATGAACACAAAGATTTTAAGTGAAATTTTTTGATTTGAGAAATTAATAACGGTTTATGCATGTACAATCTGTAAAATTAAGAGTGTTTGTGACAAACTTCATTATGTTTTTTTATGTGACAATATTTGAAATCAATTTCTTCCAGACGTTTCTTCGATAGGCAAATGACCTTCAGTCGTTGAAAATCTGTGACACACTGTTCTCTAGCGTACTACAACCTTGTGCTTTGTGTACGTAATATAAATACCTACATACATATTAACCACAGCCACAAAATAATCACCCTGAGCAAACACAGTTCGCAGACACACTCGGGTTCATCCATCCGCACAATCACAGATCAAAACACACACAGAGACGCACACACAACTCTTACCAAGCTACAGGTTAAAATAGTACAGACTTCATCCTAAAGTAGCCTGCTGCGCTGTGGCGCAGCCGGAAAAAACGAGAGAATATATTGCGACTGGGAGTAGGGAGTAGTTACAAATGTGACAAACAGTCCTGGGCCCAATTTTATAAAAATTTCAACGGCCCGTTGAACTCAACGGCCCGTTGAACTCAACGGCGCCGTTGAGCTCAACGAAGCCGTTTAAAAGTCAGCCAATTTTATAAAAATTTCAACGGTTCCGTTGAGCTCAACGGAGCCATTGAAAATTCTCCGTTCAAATTACGTGACTACTGCTATTTTGTTGTAAAGACTTTGATTTTAATCGGCATTATATTCTAAAATATGCACTGAAAATTTCAACGGAACCCTCCGTTGAAGAATTTCAACGGCAATTTTAAAAAAAATTATTTCTCCGTCAAGCTCAACGGAGACATTGAAAATGCTCCGTTCAAATCAGGCGACTGCTACTATTTCGTTCTAAAGTCTTCGAATTTCGCCAAAATTTTCAACGGCTCCGTTGAGCTCAACGGGCCGTTGAACTCAACGGTCCTAGAAGCTCCGTTGAAATATAAATTGATATTTTACTGATGAAAAATAAAAACGACAACTTTGTCGAAAATAACAAAAACTGTTTACTGATTAAGGAGGTCTACCTGAGGTAAAAATACCATCCTTCAATTTTGTTTATTTTCAAATATGTCTCATGGCACCTCTACTTCAAATAAGAGCAATAATTAGGTGCAATTTCGTTATTGTCCGTTTGGCGGTCTATTTACAGAACTAAAAGCGTGTAAAAGTGTAAACAAACAGATTTATAATTGTGAATAAAATATCGAATGTGAATAGGTTTTTAAAACGTCTATGAATAATGACTCAATAACTCAAAGGCACGATTGCATTTTTTAAAAGTTTCTGTTAAGCTCAACGGAGCCGTTGAAATTCTATCTAATTTTATGAACAATTTCAACGGCTCCGCTGAGCTCAACGGAGCTTTGAAAATTTATCCGATTTTATAAACAATTTCAACTGAGCTCAACGGAGCTTTGAAATTTTATATATAATCGTTCAATGATAGAACGAATTTTCTGTTAAAAGTCTGCCGTTGAGGTCAACGGAGCCGTTAAACATTTATCTAATTTTATAAACAATTTCAACGGTTCCGTTGAGCTCAACGGGTCCGTTGAGTTCAACGGCGCCGTTGAGTTCAACGGAGCATTTTCATAGTCTTTAGTCATTATAAAATCAAAGAGTCTTTATAAAATTGAAATTTTTTAACGGAGAACTTTCAACGGCCCGTTGAACTCAACGGACCGTTGAAATTTTTAAAAAATTGAGCTCTGACCTTAAATAGTGTATTTTGTGTGTGTACGTTGCGATTGACTTAGAATGTTCGTGTAAGTATCGTGTTGAAAAAGTTTAGGATGTATTTAGCCTAAAATCCCTGCCCCTCACACACGCGTAAACGCGTACTTGCCCGCTTGCTTGGTTTGAATGTTATGTACTTCCGCATATGTGTACGTCAGAAGGTCAACAAAGGTCGCCAAACTTTGTTCAATTTTAACTTTTTTGCTGAGTGTTAATTACAAATGCGAATTGCTAGTGAACCCGGAGTGGACTTCGTATAGCACGCGGGGAAAATCCCTCTCCATTTTTTGGAGGAAAAAACCCACCCCGCTTCCGAAACTTGTGTACGTGAAATAGGTCCAAAGATTAGTATAGTCTCTGCAAGCAAAGTATATAAGCGATATTCATTAGGGGTCTCGCTGTTGTTTTATGAGGCAAAAATAGGACCAGCGGCTTTTGGAGTCTTATTTCTCGGTACTAAGAGATATAATAGGACGTTTTTTAGCACTAAGAGATGCGAGCTCAACTGTAAAAACACTTTTACAGAGAACTTTTCTTCCTCTGTTCATAACAACAGTGCCTGGTGCCTTTTTCATTCGTAGAAGAAGGGCATGTCCAAAATTAGACGGATTGAAAAAAATACTTTTGGGAGTAAATAAGGGGGGAAACGGAAAATGGAAAACCTACCCCTTATGAGGGGGAAAAACTTACTTTTTAAAAATGGTCTGGTGGCGTCAAAAAACCTAGTGACTATTCCAAAAAACGCATGGTAGTGCAAAAAGACGTTTAGTATGCACACAAGTGCGAATATTGACACTTAATTGGTAAAATTCTGAAAATAATTGCTTAATAAACGGACATGGTCATTTTGAGGCCTCGTTGGAGCTGAAAGTTGTTTTGCCTTGTGCTAGTGTTTTTTCTATGTTTTGAAGCATAACCAGTTAATTTCTATTGCTTAAATTCCGAAATGCCAATATAATTGAAATGTGTCAGTCAAGACCAGTCAAATTCTCTTACGGCGCCCTCCATGGAGGGTCAAAGGCGCTAAAATTAGCTATTAAGTTAAAATTTTGCATTAGTTTGAAGCTCAATTGAAACTTCTGAAGTCTGCGTAACGTATTCATGGGAAATAAAGGTGTTTTTTTTCAAATGAAAACTTCAAAATTTTATAATGGGCTGCAAAAGGCGGTTTTCAAACTTGCGTACGTGAGGCCCCACAGTAAATTTGCGCATAGTATTGAATGTAACTGTCTTTACCATAAATGTATGAGGGGGGATGGGGGGCCCCAAAAAAAATACAGGGGACGGGGAAAGAGTCTCAAAAATTTGCGCAAAATTCAGTAAAAATGACACTTTTTTAGAAAAATTGTACAAAATTTTGCAAAATTTTAAGGTATATTTGGTCGACCAGGGGGGGAGGGTCCCCAAAATTTGGCCGCAGAGGCCCTCCAAAATTTTGATCCCTGTTACATGTCTCTACTACTCCACAGACGTGCTGTAGCGTTAAAAACTACCGCTAAAACAGTTTTCAAGTGGTTTACGGGGCGAGTTTTTCCCCCAAATGGGTTTTTTTCCGGCAAGTTTTTGACTAACCGTCAGATAACGGTAAAATGTATCGAAATAAAAACGGCTCCAACATTTAGATCAAGATTAGGCCAAACGACAAATTTTTTTGGTTTCGTGAAAAGTAGTAGTAGTAGTCTGCAGTAGCAGTTAAGTAGAGTAGTCTGTGAGGTACAAAACCAGATATGAAAATGCGGGTTTTTCCCAATGTGCTATATCAACTTCGAGAAAAAAGACACTATTTGAGGCCAGGACTGGTGATCCATTGAATACGATTGGCTGTGCTTGTACTTCTGTACTTGCATTTTGCCAGTACTAGTGTGAACCTGGCCTTACTTGATTAAATGCTATTTCAATAAAAAACCAATACAGCAGCGGCAGGTTCAACTTTCAACAAAGTTAATGTACAAGCTACTCTCAGTAAAAGCATAATTTACCCGACAATTTTGCAATAAATTGCTGCTTGTTATTGATGCTTTTACTAAATGGACAGAAGCTTTCGCCGTTAAGAATACTAAAGCTGATGTTATTGCAGATTTATTTATTAAGCATATAGTTTTAAAATTCGGTTCCCCTCGCGAATTACTCTCGAATCGAGGTGCGAACTTTTTATCAGAACTAGTACAATCGATTTGTAAGTTAATGCATACAAAGAAAGTAAACACCACGTCATACGCACCTCGGACAAACGGTATTGTGGAACGGTGGAATCGAACGCTGTTAAATATGTTGTCCATGTACACGTCTGCTTACCAGACGAATTGGGACGAGAGTAGTATGAAAATGGGCGTTCTGGGCCCTCCCGCAGCCGCAGAACTCCCTCCTTCTCGCATCCACTTTAAGATATTAAATAAAGTAAAAATAGCGGTTCTAGAACCTCCCTCCTGACAAAAATAGCTGGTTATGATTATAGTTATCAGTTCAGGACATGGTACTTTACTAAAACCCGCCTTCTTATTGTCTACACCAGCCCTCTGTGTTCCTCCTCCACGGCTTGGGACGTGGCATAGGCCCATTACTGGTTTTTTTGTATTTTTGTATTTTTTTGTTTTTTTGTATTTATCTTTTTTTTCCAGTACATAGCCCACACATATATATACAATCATACATGATACATACATATATATTACATAAAATATAGATATACAATTAGATCATTCAAACCCACAATATCTAGCATGGTTAATGCGCATACATTCTAATCTCAAATGAGCTCCTAGTTTAGTAGTTAAGAACCCACACAAGTGGCATAGTTTTGAAGTTGTAGGTTGTTTGCTAAAAAAATTTTTGTTATACGGTTTTGGTTCCTCTGCAACTAATCCAAGACCCACTACATCTAAAAAGCACTGACAATGTTTATAACGATTACAAGTTTTACATTTAGCCATCCCGAACGAGTGCACAACTATCAGTGGAGGGAATATCAATATTGGATAGTTTATCAGTATCATCATCACTCTCACTTGATGATTCTTTTTCTTCCGATGAAGATGAGTGAGAATAATAAGTATGGTGGTTAATTTCCCATGCTTCCGTCAACACGGCGTGCTCCCACTTTTCAACGTACAAACGCACTTGATAGCAATCAGGCATATCATAATTAGCGCAACAAACATCTCGAAATGCATCTTCGAGTCTATCATACATGTGTCCACAACGGGCTAGAGTAATTTCAGGGGAATAGAGGCTGTAAAAACCGACCACTTTCCAGGTATACATTTTGAAGACTAACCAAATTTTCAGAAAGTTGTAGCTTTTATACTTTTTCACAGCTATGAGTCATATAGCCTCAGGGAAGGTAACAACAGCATGAGTCATTAGTTGCGCAACATTTACACAACAAACTTTTTCAACAAAAAATACTGTGGCTAAACATGAAATTTATTTAAAACTGTGATAGTACTGAAGGATAGGTTGTGTAACACCATTTATACAAACATTCCAAAATTGTTTTCCGCAATATTTACACAATTCTTCTTCATCTAGTACACAGCATCGGTATAGGAAGTCACTAATACACTCAGGACATTGTCTTGGTTGAGTGCGGCATTCGTCAGTGCAGCCATCAAGAATGCAGCGAGCAGTGTGAAGTTCACAATTTAGGCAAAGAAAGTCAGTAATATCTGATATTTGACACACATGCGAATTTTTTGTGAAAGACCATGATTTTTCGCCACACCATGTGCATGGAACTAATTCATTGTTCTTCCAACATTGCTTACCAAGTCTTAGCAGACATTTGTAACAATGTCGTGCTTGGTAGATACACTCTGGCGTACATTCGTTTAGAAAGCAATTGGCTCTTTCTTTTTCACAAAGCAGGCATAGGCTTTCTTGCACAATAGGTGATACGTTGAATTCAGATGGAGGTTGCTCGTCGGTTTCAGAAATAACACAACTTTGCAACTGATAATGCATGTGCTCCATAGCGACGTTGACTAGCGCGTGTAAATACACCAAAAATTTTGTGCAAATGAAATTTTCAAATGTTTATATACTAAATTATGACTCACCGATGACTCATTTGTTTACAACACCTACACATATTTATAACATAATTGTGAATTTTTACAATACTTTTGACCCCAATGACTCATTTTTTACAACACCTACACATATTTACAACATAACTGTGAATGGGCCTATGCCACGTCCCAAGCCGTGGAGGAAGAACACAGAGGGCTGGTGTAGACAGTAAGAGGGCGGGTTTTAGTAAATGACAATGTCCTAAACTGATATATAACTATAATCATAACCAGCCATTTTTGTCGGGAGGGAGGGAGGGAGTTTTGCGGCTGCGGGAGGGTCCAGAACCGCCATTTTATTACTACTTGCAGGGCGACATTAAACCGACTACGTCACAGGGACAGCTTGAAATGAAATGAAAAGCAAGCTTTCCGAACCAGACAGTCAGCTCTTATTATGACTGGACGTAATATTCATATTTTCGACGCATAAATATAATTGGTCCAGTGTGAAGCTCCACCTGACATTCTGGGACCGGTCCGCCACCACGTTCCAGTGGCGGGCCGATAATAGGACGAAATTCACACACAAATCATGTCACATGCTGCTAAAACTTAAACTAAAACTGCTTAAATTAATCTTAGCAGACTCAGGCCAATCTTAGGCAGTCAACCAACAGGTTGGTTTTCAACTCACCTTATTAACCAATGTCGTCTTCCCGATCCCCGGCTGTCCTGTTAGCAAAACCTTCCGCGCCCTTGGCGTTAAGCTCATCTGATGAATGTGCAGATCTCAAAATTAAACAATAAAGAAAGCAATGACAATTTCACTCAACCAGTTAGGAAAATCATAAGGTATATATTATTTTTGCTATGCTAGGTTACATACGCTATCATTTTCACTTCGCGATTCGACTTTTAAGAATTATTGCTTCTCTTTGCTCGCAATAACTCGTTTTCTGAGCACAAAAACACTCGTCCCAGACAGGCATACTGTGTGTGTGGCAGCGGTTTTATTTGGTTTTGCAAGCAGGTTTTTGGTGCATTATCATATCAGACTTTCTACACCTGTTACGAATACTGTCCTTTATATACGGTTGTATTGATTCTTCGTTTTTCCAACGTCCATGAAGAACCATAAGTCTCCGGGAGACCTTTGCCCTGACGGCTTGAGATACCCCGCCGGCCCGAAAGCTGTGTGTCCCTATGGATCTAAGGTCGAGCCCCGCCAATGCGGCCGTCTTTTCCATGGCCAGGCGCGCTGCTGAGTAGCTAAGTTTACAGGTTGTAGTCGCGAGTTTGCTGGCTGTAAGCAAACGATTGGAAGAGAAAATCGTCAGGATTTGCAAGCCCCGCATCCGCTATGAACTGGCGCGTCAGGGTTACAGGACATAAAGCATCTTCTGGCTGCTCGGAGATGAATGTCGTGTTACCGTCTCGAAATCGGTCATTTATAGCTCGGTGGATCCTAATGGTCATGCAGGCTTGGGCTGGTAGGAATGTAATGTCTTGCAGCATAATTGCTGCCAATTCTGAATATCTAAAAAAACCAGCAAATGCGAGTACGCACAGGAGTAGGTCGCTGCTGCCCCGGAAGCCACGGTTTTGCTCGTCGATGGCGGAGGCCATTGTTTTTATGTCCTTAAAAAGTACTGGCGTCTTTCTATTTGTTGGTCGTTCCAGCAGTCGCCGCAACCCTTTTGCTACCATAGAAACTAATGGGGTCGCAGTTGGATTTTTAGTAACTCCTGCTGCGGTGTGCCCCATCTGATGGCTGCGATGGCCTGACGAATTGAGGGAAAACTGATGTTCATTTGCCATTTGCGCTCTGAGCGCCAAAAACTAGCCACTAATGCTGGGGTTGTCGGCAGTAACTGTTTGCCCTGGGCCTTAGTGAACTGATTAAAGCTGCGAAGCTGCTGTAGGTAAGCAGATAGTGTGCTGGGCGCTATGCTGGCTGTGATTGCTGTCAGCACGGCTCTGGCGATCTCGTTGTCTCCTATGGCTTGTGATTTTATAACTTTTGACAGGATTTCTAAATAGTACAACATAGTTATAATCTAACATTTTCGTAGCTTATATTTTTTGTCGGGTGGGCGGGCTGTGGGGCCCCTCGGCATCCGCGATGCAATGCGCCGCCTTCCTGCTTGCTGTACCAAACGCTGACTGATCGTTCGTATACGTACAGTGCACTCTGTTGCAATATGCAAATTAGGCACTGTGCACTGTACGTCTACATCTCTCATTATATACGTACCGATATGTCTGGGTTTCGTATTTTGTGCCCAGAACATATGTTCATATCTATCCAATTTTTGCGACACTATGTAGGTCACTCCTACATTTAGAGTCCATATAGGTATGTACCTACATACAGTGCCGTAACCAGAAAAAAATTTCGGGGGGGCGAATGACTTTTTCAATTTTTAAAATCTGCTAAAATGCACTTATATAATTGCACTTTTAACGCAAAAAATGGCACATATTAGCACATTTCGTTCAAAAACAACGCTAATTTGCTGATCAGTAGCCCGTTTCAATAAACTCACAGGTCCACAAATTTGTGGACCTGTGAGCCTGTGCCTGTGAATTCTGTTTCAATATCTCACAGGCACAGGCCACAGGCCACAGGCACAGCGAAATTCATATTATTTTTATATATATATATATATATATATATATATATATATATATATATATATATATATATATATATATATATATATATATATATATATATACATATATATATAATGGTTATATAACAGCAAGCTGTTTTTCAGCAGCGTTGATATGTGCGTTTGCTGGCAAGCCGAGCATGCGGTCAGATTGCGTACATCACCTGCGAAATTGTGAGCTGTGCCTGTGGCCTGTGACAGGTAGCATTTTGTGCTTATTGAAACGGGATTCACAGGCACCTGTGGCCACAGGTCAATTTGTGCCTGTGAGCCTGTGAGTTTATTGAAACGGGCTACTGACTGAGCGGCATGGAATGTAAAGTTGGAGCTCAAAACACCGAAAATTACAAAATTGTTGGACCGACAAGGGTCCAGAAACTAGCAAATTTGAAAACTTTAGGAAGATTTTTGACATTACGAGCCGCAAATTTACTAAAAATGTCATTTTTGCTACCATAAAACAGCTACAACATGCATTAAACAGTGTATTAAGCAAATAAATACTGTACAATGCGCCCATATACAAGCACAAGCACAAGCACAAGCTTTAAAACTTGGAAGCTTGCAACACAAATTAAGCAGGAAACAATGAGCCACAAGGTTGCAGGGGTCTGGTGGCGGCAGCAACCAGAAAAAAATGGGGAATTTTTCGTTTTTAGGCCAAATTTGGTCAATTGCAGACGCATCCGACATTTTTTCCGGCGGAACCATAAAAACCAAAGGGGGTACCCTTGTATAAATTTCAGTCGGAAAAAATTTCGGGGGGGATTTCCCCCATTCCTCCCCCCCCTGGCTACGCCCCTACCTACATATATAGACGTTATAGCCGTGTCGGTTTAGCTAGCAGGTAATTGTAGGACCTGCAAGATATCTCAATACGCAGAGTCCTATACTGCAGTCGTTTTATGATTTTAGCTCTTCTGAGCTCAGATTTTTGCTTTAGTCGCGCTGTCGCTTTGGGCAAAACTAGCTGTATTTTCCATAAGAGTCATTATGTGCAGTTCGTTTAATGTAAATAGAAATTTACTGATCACATCATAAAGTGCAGAATAAAACTAAAGAAACTAAATTTAACCAAAATTATATTAAATCCCTGACACAAACACTCTCCTATTAGGTTGTTATGAAGGTAATTATTAATTAGATCGTAAGGTTTTAGGCATACATGTATGAGGGGAGGATGGGGGGGCCCCCCAAAATCGAGGACCCGGGGGGGAGGGTCCCCAAAATTTGGGCAAAATTTAGAAAAAATGGCGCTTTTTTACAAAATTTTTCGAAAATTTTGCAAAATTTAGGGTATTTTTGGTCGGTCTGGGGGGGAGGGTCCCCAAAATTTGGCCGGAGAGGCCCCGCCAAAACTTTGACCCCGTTACATGTATGGTTTTAGGATATAATTTATTTTAGTTGAAATTTACAAGTGTAAGTTACATTAGGTTACAAAATAATTACGAAAATCATGAAAATTAAAAATGGCTCTTCCTGGACTTGAACCTCTCGCAACCTCCTTGACACCTCTCGCACCCAACGCAAGAATCATTGCACTCGACTAACGAGCCATTAAAGTAGGAAGATCAAATATTGTTCATAACAAACGGTACAACGGTTCTTGTGTGCTGCTAAAGATTTTGCAGACATAAATATAAGTACAACATGTTTGCTTTTCTGTAAGCTATGTCTAATTTTGAATATGTGAAGTATTGAAGTCCACTTTCACATTACTTGATTTAGTTATGTCGTTATTTCAACTTGCAGGACTTGTTTGCCCTTGAATCAGATTAGCTCATACGGCAGAACATTCTATTTTTACGCGATTGTGTGGTGGTTCGATTCCACCACAACAAATGAATTTTTTACTTGCTGCACAGTGCGGAAATGGCAGTCTAAAATGATGTACTGCCCTTCCCGTGTTATTGAACAGTGGTAAAGAAGGCCTTACAGTGTTATTCAACACTGGAATGGTAGACTAGGGCTGGGCACGGTTACAAAATCACTATCCGTGTACACGGTTAGTTTCGAAGGCTAGTAACCGCGTGTACACGCTAACTAACGGTTACTGCAATTATCCGCGTGTACACGCTAATTATCCGTGTAACCGTGTAACCGTTTACACGCTAAATATCCGTGTAGCCGTTTACACGAATACTAACCGTGTAAACGGTTACACGGTTACTAACGGTTACACGGTTACTAAACGGTTACACGGTTATTAACCGGCTACACGGTTACTAAACGGTTACACAGTTACTAACCGGTTACACGGTTACTAAACGGTTGGTTACTAAACGGTTACACGGTTACTAAACGTCAAGAAGCAGAGGGGAAGGAATGACCAAGGGAAGATACGAACCACCCATCTCTAGATCTGCAGACCAGCAAGCTCCCATATGAGCGACTGGGACAATGCTGAGCTGTCAGTATAAATGCCTTTATATATCTTGAAGAATATAGCTTGCACACACATGCGTATATGAAGTAACACACAGGCAAATCGCTTGCGCACGATTGTATGTAGGCTAATTTGCGTAAATCCAGCAGCCAAACGAACATTTTTCTTAACGGGTACACGAAGTCGGAAAACGGATAGTGCAACCGGTTACACTATCCGTCTAGAGTAACCGGTTACACTATTCGTTTAGACTTTAGAGTAACCGGTTACACTAGCCGTTTAGAGTAAACGGCTACAGTATCCGCGGTTACTGTGTCTTAACGTGTACACGCTGTAACCGCTAAGTAACCGTGGATAGTGACCCCTAACCGTGTACACGCTAAGTTTAGCGTGTACACGGTTACACGCGTGTACACGGTTCGTACCGTGTAACCGCGCCCACCCCTAGGGTAGACCTTCTAGTGTTATTTAACACTGAGAAGTCGACCTACCGGAAGAATAGGTAAATCTTTTGAATATTCTGCAAAATCTATACAAACCAAGCATAAAGTACCTGTTGCGCTATTGGTCTGTTCGAACTGTTAAAAATTGGTATCCATTTCCTCATCAAAGTATCAGACTGTGTCAACGAACAGCCAGACCCATACAAATCAGCGTCAGCAAGCTTTGGAAAAAGTTAACAGTAATATTATCCTGTTTTTATAATCCGCTGGTTTACTTAGCGCTGATCACGAACACTCTACTGATGTCAGCTAATATAAGACTCCAGGTCAAATATCAGTTCACACATCCATATTAGTTTTTTCGAAGTCCAAAAGTATGGCGGTGCATATCCGAAGTGAGAAATCTCAATTTTATAATAGATTGAACACTTCAATTTTTTTAGATTTGGGAAACGGTAACCATAAATTGAGCTTCGAGAAACATATTTATGGAGTTACAAGAAACCGAAGCTCAGTTTTCATCGCGACATAAGTTGTTCTAGAAAAAAAACTTAAAATCTCAAGCAAAAAATACGCCCAAGATCAAAGCTTTTGCATTCATTATTCATTCAAACACCACTTCACTTCTTTCAAAGACAAATATATATTCTTCCAAACTTTTGTTTGCCTCATTTACGTAATGTGCCTGAGTAACCAATAATGTTGCCCAATGCTCCAACTTCACTTCTACCGGCCAGTGTTGCCAAAACTACGCTATTCTATCACGCAATCATACGTATCGATAAATTAAAACCCCGCTACTGGTCTCGCAAATTTCTGCAACCTAAAGTCGCACTTTAAAAATTCACAACTTGATTTATGAATGCGTAAAATATAAATCATTCAAAACCGAGTATATTTAGGCACCAACTGACATTCAAACATTACACCCAGCCCGTTCAATGAATGTTTAAAATTTACTCGTCGGAAAAACATACAGTCTACACATATACATTTTACAAAGTGGTATAAATTAAAAAAACAAACACATACACTATATCAACAAATAAATTACAAAAAGCGAAAAAAGCCTAGAAACTGGCTTTCGCAAAACGCTAAAGAATGCATATAAAGACTTTCATTAAACAAATTTAAAATAGAGATATCACCAGTAGAGTGTATACTGCGCAAATACACAAAACAACTAAATTCCCAGGGGGGTCTGAGCCTACTTGCTAAACTGCAGTTGGGTGACCAGCACGAGGAAGCCTTGGCGTTTGTCCCTCATGCTACGCAAAATTCGTATTGAAATTCAAAATTCAATATTTTGGCAACTTCACCACTTATCGCCCCCGCCACACAAGATTACGAAAAGAGCAGGACGTAAAAACTATCATTATTGAAAACGTTTTAAGTTCAGCAAGACAGTTTTTTCATGCCTTACAAAAAAGTGTATCAATCTTATATCTAATGCAAAAACCGCACGTCAAAAAGTGAATCGGGTGGAAACGTTTGCATAGAAAAATTCAGCAGAGTTACCATTTCGCTCTGTCAATAAAAATAAAACTGTTTACCTAGATGCCTACATACTGATTTTCAGTCCTACAGTAGACACAACAATAGCTAGGCAGCTATGAATTCTGCATCGTGCTTCGAAATCATCACTCGTACAGCGCTAAATTCAGTACATATTGTGAGAATTTACACATTTCTTACAAAAATACAGGAAAGGAACTGAATATTTGACATGATTTTTTTGCAGTTCAGAAACGACCCCTAGCGCAAATTTTAGGATACAATTAAAAACATTCACAATTTGGCACAATTTCTTGAGAGCAGGTTGGAGAATTTCAGCTTTCTTGCTTCAAACCAAAGTAAACATTACACAAGTTGTCGAAAGCTGAAAGTTTTTTCGACTCTTTTGACACCTTTACAAAAGACAAGTTCAAAATTAACTTTCAACTCGAACAAACATATTGGAGAAAATTGCATAGAACCACGAGAGGGCAAAAAGCAACACAACATAATGAGACTTGGCTTTATATAAATGTTAGCTCAGTGAGAGCTAACAACTCGATTTTTTCATTCTGACATAAAAGCAGTACATTGAACAACGAAGTCCGTCCGGTATGGCTACATTTATTACGCTAAAAATGGCAAACAATCGCACTGACAATTATAAAATTGAGCAGCTAAAAGTTTACTCTGCCGTTGAGCTTTAAAATTAAAATTGATGGAAAATTCGTTTTCGTCTACAAATGAAAGCAAAAGCAACTTTAACAAAGTTAAATAACTATTGGAAATTTACTTAAAGCTCAAACTCTAACTTTGCGTACTTCATAATATGTATACCTGATTGACATAATTATTGCACCAATACGTAAATTCTGCCCCAAAACACGTAAATACGTATCGCGCTGTTCACAAAAAATAACAGACACAGACAATTTCTTCCTAAATAGAACATGCAAGTCGATTTAAAACAAACAAGAACTAACAGAGGTAAAATTACCAAACTGTATCTAATAAAACGTGATGACACACAATGCAATAGTTACCATTGGGAATATATTGCATACAAAATTCCTGCTGACTAAGGCTAAATCATACTTTCAAATTCGTGTGAATTGCGATAAGAACTAAAATATTAACTGTTTGATTATAACTTTAGTCACTTTGCCCTGAAGGTTAACAAAAAACATGTTTCACAACACTTTTGTTGCTTATATACGAATTCGAAAGTATGCACAGCTTCAAAAAACAAATCAATAAAACCACGAAAATAAATGAATTCTTTCTGCATAAATATCAAAAATGAACACAAAAAAATTTCTGCGAAAAAATAGAGGGCAAAAACAAAAACAAGCTATTTTGACTTTACTACCGCAATTAAAATAGAAAAATTGATAAAAAGTGGCACAAGCAAAACAATACAATAACGCTGTATATATTTAAACAAAAATCACAACAAAACTATAAAACATGTACAACCCAACAAACACAAATTATTATTCACAAAAAGCGTCGACAATAAGTGGTTACAATAACTCTTTTAGTTCTATGTACTTTGAAAAAAATTCAGTCGCTTTTCAATTTGGAAACTCCGGCTGTGACCATTATGCCTGTTTAGAATTGCTAGGATGTGAGCATTGAGATGTCATACACACGCAAAAAGCTGACTGTATGTACAGAAGGTGGTCCTGGATTAGTTTGACTTCCGCCGACAGTCGTAAAAATTTTGAACTTTTTTCAATTTTTAACTCATTTGTGAGGCACTTTTTTGGCTGCAGCCGGAAAATATTTGCGACTCTTCATATATATATTTCCGGAAAATATTTTTTACTCCATTTAAAACTCGATTTAACTCAATAACCACGTAGCCCCTCCCCGTGTTCATCTATGGTGTTGACACATTTTGATGTCTGCTATAATTGTTTTTTTGTCTTTATCCGCTCACAAAATATGGTGAAACATCACTTTACACTTATTGTCTGCTGAGAACCGGAGACATATCTCCAATAGCTTTACAAAATTACACACCCCCAGCTACGAGCTATTGTGCTCCAAAAAGTTTGCCTCAAAATTAGTCTCATCTCAAGGCGATATGCAAGAAACTTTCTTTATGATATGAAACACTTTTTATCAGAGAAATATCAGGAAACTTAACACATTATTACTTCACTGTTTTAATATATTTTGTAATCTAGTTTGCTAAAAATAAAAAAATACTAACTTCCCAACTATATACTATGAGACCGGCCCCACAGAAACACATAAGCACTGTCGCTGCGGGTATGTACTTTTCCAAACTAGCATACGCATCCACCTCCCTAGCGCATCATGAAAAGACTTCAATCAAGCCTCATTAGTAGGCAACTTTTGCATCAATCGTTTGGCACTTTTGGCCACATCGTACGCAATCTGTACAACCTGACAAGTGAATTGTTCCCGATCCCGCTCCAGTGGATCCTTGGAACATCTGACGGTCAGCAGAATTGCCGAGTCAACCATGGTGTCCACACAGTTCATGATCGAGTCACGTTTCATTGAGTCTGGAATAGCATTCACCAGATCATCCACAACGCCTTGGATTTTGGCCGCATGACTAGCAAACTGTTCAATTCGCCCGTGCTGCGCTGAATGCAGCAGATTCTGAATATTAGCCGTCAACAGCTGAATATGCGCAGTCAATATGTCAGAGTCAGTAGGCTCGGACTGATCACCCTCGGACGGAACAGAGCTCAATTGACGAATCGTTGTTAGCTTGTCATTTGTATTGTTATTATGATTACTACTGCTGTTATTACTAATACTCCTGTCACTACTACTATTATTTGCATTATTGTTATTATTACAAACATCATTATTGGTGGTATTATTGTTTATTGAGGCGCCAACGGTTACAGGGGGTCGAAAGCCGGGTCGAGCTTTTTCATATCCATTCACACTGATCGAATGAACAGTGGCTATTTCCGTTCCCAGGGATCCAGGACTTTTACTAGCCGCTGGCATAGTGTTCACGCTGATCGGATGGCTGCTAGATCGAACTCGTGATTCGGCTGTAGTGGCCGGAACCCTTGATTTGCGTCCAGACACTGGCTGAAACTCACCACTGCTGCTAATGGCCCCATTTACAGCCGTTGAGCACGGCGGTTGACTGTCGTTTACAAGCGTTGTAGGTTGTTGACTAGGTAGAATTAAATTCGACACTTTTGACGTCAGCAATTCGCTGCCATCATCATTTGATTTTCGATTCGGGCTGATTTGCTGATGCCGTTTCAAGTCGGCTCTTAGCTGCAGATTGTCGACCGTCAGCTGATCAATGCGTTGTCTCAGCTCGCTAGTCTCGCGTGTGAGCGATTCATTCAGTTGACTGTATTCGTCCAGTTTTGCTTCAGCCTTAGCCAGTAGTCCCTTGATTTCCAAGTAGTCCTCCAGGGTTACCAACGGATCGCCACCCGACGCGTTTCGCTCACCTGAACTATTGGCCGCGTCTCTGGTGCCAGAGGATAGTCGAAAATCAATTTCCTGATCATCAGAACAGTCTAGATGTCGATTATCGTGCGGTACTTCGTCATACAAAGGGCCCGAGTCGCAACTGTTCAAGCTGGAAGCACTGGATTTTTTGGCCGCCGTCATCATATTATCTTGGCTCAAATTCGGCTCCGCGGATTTGTCCCGTGACTTATCACGGCCACCAACCAGTGACAACTTACCATTGGTCGTTCCGGCAACGTCAATCAAGGGGAAACTGGCCGTGTGTTCACGAGGGCTGTTAGGAATCGACTTTCCACCGCCGTTGGACGAAGTTCGGTCTTCCAGCGAGCCTGAACCCGAGCCAGACTGCGTTTTGGCATCGGCCGAAGTATGTTTGGCAAAAGTGGACACGTCCAAATTTCCCCCAGCCCCGTGTCGCCTTTTAGCCTCAATCAACAGGTCAATGATGAGCGCCGCAAATTCTCGAGCATTAAATTTGGCCAACTTCTGCCGACTCTGATTTCGAGTGGCCGAAAATAGGGGATTGACGGGCAGAAAGGGAACAATATAGCGATCGCTGACCAATGACGTAACTCCCTTGTCCGACAGCCAGGCTGCGTCCGTTTCACGTCTACAACAGAATTACAAAAAAGTTTACTTTTGAATGGCTCTTCATTAGCATATGTTTTTGAGAACAAGTTCACGGGGAACGTCTGCGTGCAGAATAAGTCAAGTCGGGTTCATACGTTCAGACGGTCTGGATAATATCAGTCTTAATGACATGTCGAAAAGTGTTGCATATTATGATAAAAACATTCAAAATCGCAATTGTTGGTTTTTAACAAAGTAACAATAAATAGCTCTCTATTTTTAAAAATTATTTAAGCATACACAAATTACAAAAATACGAATAAAAAACAATCCAGTCTACACCACAACATCCATCACTCTTCCCACTTTTCTGTGTAACACTGCAGATGCCATAAGTGGTCACTCACCGATCAATCTCGTCATAAACGTCCACGACCAGTTTTTCAAAGGTTTCATTGGGCAGGGAAAGCAGTTTTCGACGTGCCAGTCGTGGTTTGTCGGCTTCGGAAATTGGGGCTGCGGCCATTTCAGGTATCACAAAATGCTGACCAGTCCTACAAATTTAAAATAAAAACTACTACAGACCACAAATAAGAATTTATCCATTCTGCGCGAAAGTCTCACGAATCAAGGCGCTTGAAAAGTCGACAATCGACAACAGGGTTGTGCACCAGAAAATTTTCTGCGGAAAAAAATGTTTTTTTCCGGAAAAACATGGAAAATTTTCCGGGGGTCCGGAAAAAAAAGAGAAAACTGGAAAAAAATTCCAAAATGATTATAAAGAGCAAATACATCACAAATATGCTTTTTGACACGTTTTAAGCATTATTCCGGTTAAAAATTTGTATTATGTATAGCAGGCGGGCAAAACGGCCGTCACGACCAGTTACACCCACGGTACCCCCACTGAGGGTCGATATGCATTTGAAGCGTTATTGCAACTTTTTAGTTGTTTTCAACGTTTTCAGGCGAAATTAAGGTGTTTTGTTTTCAAATCTGAAAACTCAAAATTTTATAATGGGCTGCGAAGGGCAGTTTCTTACTAATGTACCTAAGGCCCTATAGCAAATCTGCGTATACTTTTGGTATCAGGAGCCTCTATTGCTCCGAAGACGTGCCATAGCGTTGAAAAACTACCACTAACACACTTTCGGGTGATTTATGGAGTAGGTCATTTCCCCCACATGGATTTTTTTCGGTAAGTTTTTGGCTTCCCGCCGAATAACGGTATATAAGGATAGCGGAATGAAACCAGTCCCAGCATTTAGAGCAAGGTTAGGCGTACGACAGTTTTTTTGGTTTCCCGTGAACACGTATGCTCTATGAGCTAAATGGCGAAATATGAAAATGCGGCTTTTTCCCCCGCCTGCTATACAGTTTAGTCGGAAAAAATTTGATGGTGGAATTCCTCTCATCTCCGGTTACATCCTTAATGGTGACCACAGGTGAACTAAATTCTTTTCTTGCGTTGCAACTTGCAACATTTACATGGCGTCTCTGTC
>JASANF010005166.1:0-21717 GCA_030248245.1 Trissonchulus sp. WLG1_4
ACTAGTGTTGTTCTGGTATACCATAACTAAAACTAAAACTAGTTGTAAAAACTAATTTTCAGCAGTTATACCAAAACCATAACTAAAACTAAACTAAAATCCAACCTTGTACCAAAACCATAACGAAAACTTAACTAAAATTGAACTCCTACCAAAACTATAACTAAAACTAAACTAATTTGGAGGCTTGTACCATAACTATTACTCAAAACTAAGGGCAGCGGAGTTT
This sequence comes from Trissonchulus sp. WLG1_4, assembly GCA_030248245.1. Lineage (NCBI taxonomy): Eukaryota > Metazoa > Nematoda > Enoplea > Enoplida > Ironidae > Trissonchulus > Trissonchulus sp. WLG1_4. Next base: position 230 of record JASANF010005166.1, read on the forward strand.
TGAGCAAACTTATACCAAAACTCTAGTTTTGGTACAACGCTTACCAAAACTTCCAAGTTTTGGTAAGCGCTCTACCAAAACTAGTAGTTTTGGTACAACGCTTACTAAAACTTCCTAGTTTTGGTAAGCGCTCTACCAAAACTAGTAGTTTTGGCACAACGCTTAGCAAAACTTCCAAGTTTTGGTAAACGATGGGAAAATACGTACAAATATATATCAGCCGTTTGGTACAGTCTTATACTATATTGTATCGTAGATATAGTGTACGCACACGTTCTTGTCTATTGCTCGTACCCAGTTAAATGCTGAGGACCACTTTCCAGTCGAATCATTTCCTGTTGCATTAACGGTAGGTAAGTTTTATTAACTTGTATTTTGGTAAATTTTTAATTTTCATTGTATTTCAAAATTTGTACCTACTTCTAATTTACTAAAGCCCGGTTCATACTTCGTGTTTTGTGTTTTGTGTTTTTGTGCTTTGTGTTTTGTGTTTTCGCCCAGTGTTTTGTGCTTTTTTGTTCATCTCCGAAATTTGTGTTTTCGTCTGTGCTTTTGTGTTTTGTGTTTTGTGCTTTTGATCCTGTGTTTTCAGACATGAAAATTTTGTGTTTTTGGAACTCTGTTGAACATTTGTGTTTTGTGCTTTTTCAGAGTGATTTTGTGTTTTTGTGCTTTTGTGCTCAGCACAATCCAGTTTATACTCAAAAGCACAAAACCACAAAACACACGTCACGTGTTTTTATTTTTCAATTAGATTAAATTGACAAATATAAAATATTCAGCCCTCTAACTGAAAAAATTGGTTATATATTACATTATGTTATTAGTCAAATCTGATGTCATATTTAGTTAATTTCAGTTAATGAATTTATGAAATTTCTGCCTATGCGTTTTTCATGGCAGTATTGTCAGAATGTAATTAAAAATCAAATTAAAAATTTAAAAAATTCATAATACTGTATAAAATTTTTTTAAAAGTTCTAAACAATCTAAAATTCCGAAGACATAAAAAATTTTCCAATTTACAAATATAATATTGCAGAAAACTGTATGAGAAGAAATAGTTAATTTTGATTGGATAAACACAAAAACACATTTCAAAAAGATGAACATTGTCCATGTTTCGAAAACACACCCAAAGCACACCGAAAACACAAAAGCACAAATCAAAAACACAAAACACAAAGGACAAAGTATGAACCGAAAAACACAAAAGACAAAAGCACAAAACACAAAAACACAAAAACACGAAGTATAAACTGCAAAAACACAAAAGCACATTTCAAAAACACAAAACACAAAAGCACAAAGTATGAACCGGAGAACACAAAACACTAAAACACAAAACACAAAACACGAAGTATGAACCGAGAAAGCACAAAACACAGAACACAAAAACACGAAAACACTAAAACACAAAACACAAAACACGAAGTATGAACCGGGCTTAACACTACCTACCTACCTATCCAATACAAGTAAAACAAGTGTATGACTTAAAGCCTGTTTCACACGAGGGCGCATTTTGCGCCATGGCACGTTGCATGCAGATGCAACGCACCATGCAACGCGCCGTGGCGCATTACATGAATGCGCCATGTAATGCGTCATGAAATGCGCCATGGAATGCGCCATGCAATGCGCCATGAAAAGGGCACTCGTGTGAAACAGGCTCAAGCGAGTTCTGAAAACAAATGACTGGTGTAACTGTTATTGGGTTGCCGACCAGTTGCGAAGCAAACGCAACCCTTAGCCCCCACCTTGGTGACCCCGTGACTTTACGGGGGGCCGGATCACGTGACCCTCAAAAATGAGGTTTTTGAAAAACAAGAAGAGTTGTGAACCCTTGTGAACTTGAAAAATTTTTTGTCAGGGATTTGGACAAAAACTTGTGCCTCGGGGTAATTTGGGCCCCTGAACACGAATCTGAGCTCCATTTTAACCTAGGACCCCCATGAACCCTCCTATGACCCACTCAGGGTACGCTCCCTCTAGGGGGTCCGAAGGGGTCAAATTTTCGAAATTTAAATTTTCATCTTTCTGGGGGTAATTTGAGCCCCTGAACACGAACCCGAGGTCCATTTTTGCGTAGAACTCTCGTGAACCCCGCCAAGCCCCCCTCCCTAGGGTACCATGCCCAGGGGGCCAACGGGGTAAAATTTTCGAAATTAATGTATAATATAATATGCTAGTATAATGAGTATAATATGCTACATTCCTACTTCTGTAATACACTGTCTGATGCGACGTTACCATCCAATTTTGTCGGAAAAAACGTCTGATACGTCTCCAGTTGTCCAAGTTCGGTCTAATAATTGAAAAAATTCCCAATTTTTTCATGGGAGCTACCGCCCCCAGACCTGCGACCACGTGGTTTAGTGATCTTGCGTTTTTAAAGCGTTTTATGAGTGTTGGGACGGCCGGACGGTCGTCTGATCAATTGGGGACGCATCGGAAAAATTTTCCGGCCGGACCATAAACACCAAAGGGGGGACCCTTGCGTTTCACCGACCCCCTTTCAGTCAGAAAAAATTTCGGCCCCCCCCCACCCCTCCCCCCCGCACGCCCCGCCCCTGTGTCTGATGTAACGTTCCCATCTTTTTTTTAAGTTTTCTGTCGGAAAAAAGTTTTTTATACGTCTCCAGTTGACCAAATTCGGCGTAAAAATTAAGAAAATCTACAATTCTATTTCATTGTATCCAGACAACCCTAAGCCCCAGATATGGTAGTTCATCGTGAAGTATCTCACGTGATCAACTGGGTATTGTAGAGTTAATGACGATAAAATCAATATGATTATACCATAACTAAAACTTAAAATTCACGGAAACTATACCATAACTAAAACTCAGTTGTACCATAACTAAAACTATACCATAACTATAACTAAAAAGAATTTTTTCCCATGCGCATAAGTATAACTAAAACTAAACTAAAATTTAGCCTTCGACCAAAACTATACCTAAAACCTAACTAAAATTAATGTTATACCAAAACCGTAACTAAAACTAAACTAAAACTATAGTTTATACCAAAACTATAACTAAAACTAAACTAAAATTCTCTGACGGAACAACACTACTTGTTACCCATGGTTTTTCTTCGATTTTTTCCTGTATACAACGTATTTTTCAGGTTTGGTAGTCCCCCCATGGGCCGATTTTTTGTGCTTTTTTTATCTAAGTAGGTTAAAAGTTTGAAATATTTGACATAACAAAATCTGACTCTGAACAGACCGCTGCTACAACTATGATTTCGCGACAAGTGTTGCTTAAAATTTGTTTTTCTATGCAATTATTATTTCAAAATTCTAAAAATACTCCAGCTTCTGGGGGAGCTGCCAAACCCAGACCCCTGTAACCACTATTTTTTTGCGACCAGTGTTGCTTAGAATAATAGCTTTTTCAATGCAAATTTTATTTCACAATTCTAAAAAAGCTTCAGCTTCTGGGAGCTGCCGCCCCCAGACCACTGCAACCACTATGATTTCACAAGTGTTGCTTAGAAATGGTTTTTCAATGCAAATTTTATTTCAAAATTCTAAAAAAGCTCCAGCTTCTGGGGGCTGCCGCCCCCAGACCCCTGCAACCACTATGATTGCAAGTTCAGCCCCCCCCTTCGCGAAATCTTGGGTAAGCTACTGGGGCCAAAACGACAAAAAACAACGTTTTGCGGCGAAAAAAACGTTTTCAATGAACTCTACGCATGTTGTTAGCCCAGATGAACTAACTTTACTAGCAAAAAATTGTCGCCAAACAAAATAGGGTTTTTTCCCACAATATGGTTTTTTTCCCGCACAAACTTTGACCAGTCACAGGTCAACCACAACGTTTTTCACTGTTTTTGAGCTTTAGAAGTATAGAGGAAAGATAACTGTCTTGAAAAATGCATACGGCGTTGGCCAAAAGTGTTTTTTGTTAAAAATATGTCAAGTCAAAATTTTTAAAAATTTTGTCACTTTGAAATTTTTCAACATGCAAAATTTTGATATTTCATAAAAAATGCTACAGGCCCCAGAACAGCACAAAACTTGGTGTGGTAAGTCAGTTTGGGATGCGCTTTCCACCTACATACTCAAAATGGTCCTATGTCGTAAGGTTCGGCCAGGAAGCACTAGGGTTTTTTCCCGCAAAACGCGTGGGGTTTTTTTCTTATTTAGTGTGGTAAGAAATAACCCTTGTGTAAAATTTTAAATCACGTGATAATACCACGTGACTGCCAGAGCACTGCGCGTGAGTGAATTTCCGGCAAGCGGTAACTAATAGCATGTTTGTCTTAAAACCATGATTCATATAATATCAAAAGGTAACCCTTGCGCTCCTTTAGTTGAACATTATTTTTGTTATCGATTATTTAGTGCGAATTTGTTAAAATTGCAATTTTTGTATTTTCGAGGACGGTCTCTCATCACTAAAAGTAGTGGTATTATGGTCTAGAACATTATTTTAAAAAATAAAAAAATGCTCAACTGCGCACAATGATAGGCTATCTTCATGTCAAATTTGAGCCAAATCGGCAGAAGCAGCAAAAAGTTATCGAATGCCGAAAATTACCGTGAGCACTGCTCAGTATAATTTTTCTGAGCCAGCAACTTTGCGTAGCGTTTGCCCGATTGCGCTTAAACTTTGCAGAATTTTGGGGACCCAAGACCCTAGTAAAAAACCGTTTAGGTAGCTAAGCAATGTTACACAGTTTTTAGATAATGTTAAAAATGTAGCAAATTGAACACAGTTTTTGCTTAATGTTCACCCATTTGGCAGTTTGCCAGTAAAAACTATAAAAATAAGGAATTTGCACGTACTTTAAAAATTGTGTTTGCTGGTTATATAGGAATTTAACAAGGTGCGCGGAAAAACATCAGAAAACAGAAACTTATTGTTACGGCTACTAAAAGTTCGATAAATCAGACCAACCTTGGAGAAAGCTTTAGCTGACACCGCAGCGCAATGTGGCGAAGAAGACAAAGATTTCGACATCAGAACACCCAAGTCTCGAATAACAGGCTCAGTTTTTATTGATACGCCACATAAAATGTTAGGATGGTGCATCTCGTTCATAGCCTATTTTCAGAAGTTCTTTCTTCAATGTGTTTATACTGAGTTGCCAGCAATCACACCAAGCCTGCAATTTCAAGAGATCGGACTGAATGACGTTTATAAGACCAACCTTATTCTGGGTAGTTGCATACATCTTCGCATCGTCCGCGTACATTTTTACGACACAATCATTAAGCGACTCCGGCAAGCCTAAAGGCCGATTTACACGGTGCGTTTTGCCGCTGCAATTTCGACGCAAAACGCAAGCCGCAGGGTGTCGCAAGTGAAACGCACCGTCTGAACAAACTTTGCGGCCTCAGTGCGTCTCGCATGCGAGTTTGCTGCGTTTTTACTGTTTCAAAAAAATGACAAATTGCTAAGCAAAAATTTTATAAACCAACACATCCGTAGCATCAAAACGCAATGAAATCGCAGGTCAAATTGCAGTCTGGCGTTTAAAATGCTGCGGCAAATTTATGACGCAGGCATTCCTCAATAAAAACGCTGCGTCTGTTCAGACATTGTGTTTTGCTTGCGGCAAGCTGCGTTTTACCGCGGCAAAAACGCTGCGGCAAAATCGCAGCGTGTAAATCGGCCTTTAGGCATACTAAGCCTAAGCCTAAGCCCAAGCCTAATTTAAGGCCAAGTTTGAATTTGGTCAAAAATTGGACGTTTCTGGCAAATTAGGCCAATTTTTTGGCAGTAACCCGGTCAAAGAGCCTTTGTCTTGATTCTAAAAAATTGTAAACAATAATCTGACGCCATTTAGATACGATTAGAACCAAAAAAACAAGGGCTTTGGAAAAAATTGCGAAAACGTCCCTCACTGAGGGTTCAGATTTCGGGGGGTCATATAGTGTTGGGACGAAAGTTCGGGTTTGGGTTTGGGTACGATTCGGGTCATTTTTTCAGTTCGGGTTCGGGTTCGGGTTTGAATACAAGTCAGTTCGGAGACGCATAAAGCGGTTCAAGTACCTGAATTTTATAACCGAATTACAAAATTTTTATATACCGAATTTTTTAGAATTTCCAAAGATAAACACTTTTTAGTATAATAAATACTAAAACTAACTTCACATTTTTCAAACAATCCCAAAATTTTCTAATTTTTGCTGCTTTCCTCGCAGCATGCCAGCACACGTGTTAGTGTGCAGGTTTGAATTTAAATCAGCCCTAGGCGTGAACTCTATTCAACTCTATTTGCGCGAACAATTCGTGAGCGCCAGTTTTCGAAAATGGCAACATGACGTTTATAAGAAATTTTTAATAAAATGCAGCGAACATGCATAAGCTTTTTGGTGTTTCGTCTCAGTCGCGCATCGTGACGTCGCGAAGGGCCCGTGCCTGAGGGGCTGGCCCCTTTCACGGATTCCCGCGTGTAAATGACACCCCTGACGCTCCAGGACTACTAAACGAGACAAGCACCTAAACCCAGAGGCTGGATGAGCCGGACGTCAAGTCCGGGGGTTACCTAGCTTTGCTCATAAACTTAGAGTGCTCTAATGACTGTGAGAACGAGATAAGGTGAAGTGTTTATTTTTGTGTGCATCTGGCTCAGACTTACTTATTTACACAAACGAAGAGCAAGCACAAAATGTCGTGGTTACGCGCAGATTTGATCATTCGAAAGAGCCTAACGTCACATGCAAGGGCGTAGCCAGGTGAGGGGGGGGTCGCGTGGGCGACCCCACCCTCTTGGTCAAACCTGAAGAAATTGCACACAAAGGTTTCTCTTTGGTTTTTATTACCCGGCCGAAAAAAATTCCGATACGTCTCCAATTGACAAAATTTAACCTAAAAATAAAAAATTCTCCAAATTTTTTCCTGGGAGTTCAGACCCCAAGACCCTTGCAACTTTGTGGTTTACTATTCCTTGTTATTATCTTTTATCAAAGCCCACGGATGTACTAAAAGAGTACATTATGCTGAATTTACTTATGTAATACACTGTCTGATGTAACGTTCCCGTCTATGACCTGACTTTGACCAGTTTTTTAGAAGTAGCAGGCAATAGCGTAATAATTTCATGATTACCTTAAAATAACCGTGCAAGTATGTTTTATAGCACGCTACCTACCTTACCTATAGAATATACTTTTGACAATCTTATGCAATTAAAATATGTTCGAAATTCGAATATGAATCACATCGCAGTAAATATTATCAAGAGTACATATTATCTTGCGTATCATCAGTAATGTAGCTTAGAATAACGTTGGTGAATATTTTCAATCAAGCAACCTAACCTAAACGTAGGCACTAGGTAGTGCGCAAGGATAGCTCATACTTCCAGCCAGGGGCGTTGCCAAGGGGGGGGGGGAATGGGGGGAATCCCCCCCCCCCCCCCCCCGAAATTTTTCAGACTGAAATTTTACACAAGGGTCCCCCCTTTGGTTTTTATTACCCGGCCGAAAAAAAATTCCGATACGTCTCCAATTGACAAAATTTAGCCCAAAAATAAAAAAGTTCTCCAAATTTTTTCCTGGGGGTTTAGACCCCAAGACCATTGCAACTTTGTGGTTTACTATTCCTTGTTACAAGAGTGCATAATAAGAAGAGTATGACACTGGGCCAATTCCTGGCAGGGGTCGGAATTACAACCTGCGACCATTAACTCCAAAAACAGGCCACGAATTGGACCATAGTACCACCCCCACAAACTGGACCCCGGTCCAAAACGTGGCAGGGGTACCCCCCCCCCCACAAACCCGACCCCGGTCCAAAACGTGGGGGGGGTACCCCCCCCCCCACAAATCAGACCCTAGTGGTCAAAACGTGGGGGGTACCCCCCCCCCCCCCACACATTGGACCCCGGGCCAAATCTCGGGGGGGGGTACCCCCCCCCCCCACAAATTGGACCCCGGTCCAAATCTTGGGGGGTACCCCCCACATTTTGGACCCCGGTCTGAAAATGGACCCTAGTGCCAAATCACCAAAATTTTGCTCAAAATGCAGTTTTCGGCCAATCTGTGCCCTGTTGGGGCTGCTCAGCCTCAACTTTTGGCTTGTGGGGTTGCCGACCCCTGCAAGGCCGGGTACAACCTATTGTATTCGTTTTTCTGGATGCTTTTGTTGATTATTTGAAACATCAAGGGTCCCCCCTTGTGAACTTGAAAAATTTTTGGTAATGGATTGGTCTGAAAACTTTTTTCTATGGGTGATTTAGGTCCCAAATTGCGGATCCGACAAGCGTTTTAGTTTGTGCCCGTCTGGACTTCCGTACTGCCTCACCTAGGGGGTTAAAATGGGCAAATTTTTCAACAATGCGGATTCTTTGTTTTCTGGGGTAATTTTACCTCCTGAAAACGAATTTGAGCTCCATTATTGTGTGTACGGCTCGCAAAAACCTGTGCGACCGCCTCCCTTCCAGAGACCCAAGGGGTCCAATTTTCTAATTCGAGATTTTGACGTCCCCAGGGGTAATTTGGGCATTTTGGGCATTTCGAAAATACATTTTTAAATTTTTTTTTTAAATTTTAAAAAAATTTAAAATTTTAAAAAATTTGACTTTTTTTCAGATTTTTTTCTGGAACGCTAATATTTGCTTTCCGGAATGCCGAAATAATCCTAAAACATCAAAATCACGCAATTTAAAAATATTTAAAATTTTTATGTTTCCTAAAATTTTTTGATTTGTACCAATTTGAAGATTTTAAAACTTTTTTAAGACAGTACAACCACACAATTACAATTCCAGAAAAAAATCTGAAAAAAAGTCAAATTTTTTAAAATTTTAAATTTTTTTAAAATTTAAAAAAAAAATTTAAAAATGTATTTTCGAAATGCCCAAAATGCCCAAATTACCCCTGGGGACGTCAAAATCTCGAATTAGAAAATTGGACCCCTTGGGTCTCTGGAAGGGAGGCGGTCGCACAGGTTTTTGCGAGCCGTACACACAATAATGGAGCTCAAATTCGTTTTCAGGAGGTAAAATTACCCCAGAAAACAAAGAATCCGCATTGTTGAAAAATTTGCCCATTTTAACCCCCTAGGTGAGGCAGTACGGAAGTCCAGACGGGCACAAACTAAAACGCTTGTCGGATCCGCAATTTGGGACCTAAATCACCCATAGAAAAAAGTTTTCAGACCAATCCATTACCAAAAATTTTTCAAGTTCACAAGGGGGGACCCTTGATGTTTCAAATAATCAACAAAAGCATCCAGAAAAACGAATACAATAGGTTGTACCCGGCCTTGCAGGGGTCGGCAACCCCACAAGCCAAAAGTTGAGGCTGAGCAGCCCCAACAGGGCACAGATTGGCCGAAAACTGCATTTTGAGCAAAATTTTGGTGATTTGGCACTAGGGTCCATTTTCAGACCGGGGTCCAAAATGTGGGGGGGGTACCCCCCCCCCCCAAGATTTGGACCGGGGTCCAATTTGTGGGGGGGGGGTACCCCCCCCCCCCAAGATTTGGACCGGGGTCCAATTTGTGGGGGGGGGGGTACCCCCCCCACGTTTTGACCACTAGGGTCTGATTTGTGGGGGGGGTACCCCCCCCCCCACGTTTTGGACCGGGGTCGGGTTTGTGGGGGGGGGTACCCCTGCCACGTTTTGGACCGGGGTCCAGTTTGTGGGGGTGGTACTATGGTCCAATTCGTGGCCTGTTTTTGGAGTTAATGGTCGCAGGTTGTAATTCCGACCCCTGCCAGGAATTGGCCCAGTGTCATACTCTTCTTATTATGCACTCTTGTGTAAAAGTCGAATAAAATCAGTAAATTGTTCAATTTTTTCCACATTTTTTTGCTTTGGAGATATGCACGTCAAAACATTAGAAATAGTATTTTGGGCAACTTTCCTTCAAGAATGATAGGTCATTATGGCTGTTTTTAAAAAATACGGCCCAAAACCTTGATTTCCGAAGCGCCACCTTAAGCGCCTCCTGAAATGTGGGTTTTGGCCATTATTTTGAAAATGCGCAAAAATAAACATGCATCGCAATTCGCAAGAACAAAAGTTGTGCAGAAGTGAATTTCCTTTAATTTGATACCCATATTACATGAACAAATTTTCCGAAATTTTCGAGCTTTTTTCTGTAAGAAAAATAGATTTTCACGAAAATGGCTATATAAGCCAGTGTATTTACACGTAATTGATGATTTTGGAAGATTGAAAAACACTAGTAGCTTTGTTTTACTTGCACATACTTTAAAAAATTTGGTCTGTTACTGAGTGTGGTGTAATTTTTTTGTAAAATAAAGCTGTATTTTCTGCATGAGGCTGAAATAAAGTGCGTGTGAATACAAACGCAAATTTCGGCTTGCGATTTTTAAAAATTGGTTCAACAAAAAAACGTAAAATTTGGCACATAAATGCGCCTTGTCATCTTCGAGCGGTCGCAAAATTTGATTTTTGGCAAATCGATAGTGTTTAAAAAATTTAGCCAAATTTATGTTTTTCAAAAATCTTAGTGATTTTAGTGTTTAAATCTTAATCTTAGCGATTTTAGTGTTTTTCGATATATCAATCATATTCATCAAAAAATTTTCTGCGACCGCTCGATCACGTTGAGGCGAGCAAAATGAGCTATTGATTGTGCAACAGCTACTTACTTGCGAAGAGGAATAGCAAGCCGAAATTCCACTCACGTTTGGTCTACAGTGAATGCTAATTTGTATCAATCAACTTCATTTTTTGTATTTAGGCATACTTTTACACCAGCTTGCCATTGTGTATCTAAAATTTGCCCCAAACTGCCGTTTTTTGAAAACTCACATTTCAGGAGCGCCACCTTAAATTAGCCTGTCACACTGTTTGCCGGCCTTATTTGGTTGACCGGCTGAATGTGGCCGGCCTGCTAGTTTTTTAGACCGGCCGGCCGGCTATTTTTAACCGGCCGGCCGACTGATTTTAACCTGCCGGCCCGCCGGCGCCGGCTTTTACCGACCGGTCACAAACACTAGCACCTAAAATTTTGCTTCGTCACTTTCCGGCCAACGTTCGTCCTATTTCGCGAAGGTTCGTCACCTTTTGCCGACGAAGCGATTTGACGTTGACAAATTGTGTCAAACATGATTTTTAGCTTCAGGGCACTAATAGACTTCCGCACGCAGTAAACACAAAAAATTTGCTTCGTCACTTTCCGGCCAACGCTCGTCACTTTTCGCGAACGACGAAGCTCGTCGTACGCCGACGAAGAGGGAACTTTTTTTTGCACAGTACTGTACACGTTTCATCTCTTTTTCTAAGGCCGTGTTTACATTGAGCTTTCTGCAGAAAAAAAGCTGCCGCTTTTTTTCGCCATTTCTGGTTTTTTTTCAGCTGCTCGAGCAGCTGCAAAAAAGCCGGAAACGGAGAAAAAAAGCTGGAGCAGCTGAAAAAAAGCTGGAACTGCAGCGTTGCCATGACAACGGAGCAGCTAGTCTATAGTGACCACCATACTTATCCGCATTTTTTCAGCTGCTCGAGCCTTTTTTCAGCTGCTCGAGCAGCTGAAAAAAAGCCGGAAACGGCGAAAAAAAGCTGCAGCTTTTTTTCAGCTGCTCGAGCAGCTGAAAAAAAGCTCAAAGTAAACACAGCCTAAAAATCGAAACAAAGCGGGATATTGACTATGCTTTTATTAAGCATGAAACTTAGATGGTTTTTTGCTGACTAATCACTTTATTCAAATTCAGACATACCATACCGTTAACAATTTTAAAAGTCAACACCAAGTCTCTAACCAATCTTCTCTGTTCTAGCGGTTCAATTGATAATATTTGCAATCTAGTCGCGTATGGACGTTGAACATTAAAATCAACGTTGAATATTAAAAGTATTTATTCCTTAAAAGGCTGTTGACTGTACTATATATAGTCTTTTGTCCCATCTCTGATTTATGTTGAAAATATTTTATACTCGCTATTTATTTGTTTACTCTATTCCTACAGATTCTAGTGGCGAAGCTGGACACGCAGGTCGTGCAGGCAGTCAAAAATGAGAGCATGTTTATTTTGACATAAAATTTTACAGTTTACAGTATATAAGTTTTACACGTTTTATAAGTTGTTGTGGGGGAGGAAGATTAGTGGAACTATTTCTTGGAGTAGAGCACATTAAGAAATGTGGCACAGGAAAACCAGGAATCTGAATTTTCTGTGAAATTTTTTCGGTTACGGATTTTTCAGATGTTTTTTACCCTTTCCATTCAGAGACATTTTACAGAATTTCAGAGGAATTTCAGATAATTTTCAGAGAAATTCAGGGAAAATTCGGAGAATTTCACCCAGAATTCAGAGACTCTGAATTTTATCTGAAAAAATGTTACTGGTTTTTCAGATTAATTTCAGATACTTTTTACACGAATTTCAGATAAAATTTACCTGATATTTACAGATGTGAAAAACACGTGAATTTTCGGGTTAAGGGGGTAGTGTCGCGAAAGCAGTCGATTTTGCGCGACTTTAAAACTTTTTCAATGAAAAATAGGTCATTGTTCTTTATATATTCTGAACATTTGCTTTAAGGTAAATATTTTTGCCAAGTTTCAGCAAAATTGATGCAGCATACAGTTAGCAGTGAAGTCGCAAAGTCGGAAAAATGACGTTTTAAAAACCTATTCACATTCGATAATTTCGTCACAATTAAAAACGTTTTGTTTAGATTCTTTACACAAAGTAAAAGCACATATGCTCTAGTTTATGCACACAAAATTTAGTGCAAATTGCTTGAGTGGTTGTGGAGTAATGCCTGTTTGAACTGTGAAACTGTGTGTAACCTGTAAAGTACATACAGCACTAATGATAAATTGTAAAAAATTTAGACACTTATTTTGCAATCAAACGAAGAACGAACCTTTATTTTTCATTTTTCTTAATTGTGGCAAAAAATTGCGCGTCAAAACATTACCTGTACTTCACAAGCTGGCCAATCTGATATGTGGCTTCATTTTTTGAACTTTTATGTTTCTATTGGCCCGAATTCACATACTAAGAGTTATTCACATACTAACGCTAAGCGTTTGCTAAGTGTTAGCGCTTAATTTGTACTAAACTGTTATTCACAAAATAAACGCTTAAAAATTAGTGTTATACTAAACTTAGCGTTTAGCAACTTTTGTGCTTAGTTTTGGCTTTGGCTTGGAGTGCGCTCCCTGCTTGATGTGGATCCGGAATTCGTTATTTATCGGCATTTCCATTTGGTATTTATAAATCCGATTATAGATTTATTTAAATTACTATTTCTTATTAATAATATATATTTTTCTCGAACTATACATTTGTAAAAAATGTTTTCAGCAGGTGGATTCCTGAGAAATGCAAAATCAGCTCTACATGTTTCAGGGGGCATATCGTGAAAAATATAAATTTTCAAATAGAAGTTCTTGAAGAAAAATTACTTCGATTAAGATGCTCTACTCAAAAATGTAAAAAAACGAATTTGGACAACAAAGTGCATTTTTTATTTTTGGCGATTAAACGAGCAAAATGGATCGAATTGGTCGGAAAATGTCACTAATATATCCTAAATTGCATGCCCTTCCTTCCCATGGCGGCCAAGAACCTCCCCCACTCTCCCTACCCCTTCCCCACACCATCCACTAACTAAGCGCTTAGCGCTTAGGGAGCTCCCGAGGTCCCTAAACTTGAGCGCTTAATTCTAAGCCAAACACTAAATTTTAAGTATGTGAATACAAAATTGAAACGCTAAGTTTAGCGTTAGTGTTTGCTAAGCGCTTAAATAAACACTAAGTATGTGAATAACACTTAGCGCTTATAAGCGCTAACACTAAGTGTAAACACTAAGTTTAAGCGTTACACTTAGTATGTGAATACGGGCCTAAGTATGTGAATAACACTTAGCGCTTATAAGCGCTAACACTTAGGCCCGTATTCACATACTAAGAGTTATTCACATACTAACGCTAAGCGTTTGCTAAGTGTTAGCGCTTAATTTGTACTAAACTGTTATTCACAAAATAAACGCTTAAAAATTAGTGTTATACTAAACTTAGCGTTTAGCAACTTTTGTGCTTAGTTTTGGCTTTGGCTTGGAGTGCGCTCCCTGCTTGATGTAGATCCGGAATTCGTTATTTATCGACATTTCCATTTGCTATTTATAAATCCGATTATAGATTTATTTAAATTACTATTTCTTATTAATAATATATATTTTTCTCGAACTATAAATTTGTAAAAAATGTTTTCAGCAGGTGGATTCCTGAGAAATGCAAAATCAGCTCTACATGTTTCAGGGGGCATATAGTGAAAAATATAAATTTTCAAATAGAAGTTCTTGAAGAAAAATTACTTCGATTAAGATGCTCTACTCAAAAATGTAAAAAAACGAATTTGGACAACAAAGTGCATTTTTTATTTTTGGCGATTAAACGAGCAAAATGGATCGAATTGGTCGGAAAATGTCACTAATATATCCTAAATTGCATGCCCTTCCTTCCCATGGCGGCCAAGAACCTCCCCCACTCTCCCTACCTCTTCTCCACACCATCCACTAACTAAGCGCTTAGCGCTTAGGGAGCTCCCGAGGTACCTAAACTTAAGCGCTTAATTCTAAGCGAAACACTAACTTTTAAGTATGTGAATACAAAATTGAAACGCTAAGTTAAGCGTTAGTGTTTGCTAAGCGCTTAAATAAACACTAAGTATGTGAATAACACTTAGCGCTTATAAGCGCTAACACTAAGTGCAAACACTAAGTTTAAGCGTTACACTTAGGCCCGAATTCACATACTAAGAGTTATTCACATACTAACGCTAAGCGTTTGCTAAGTGTTAGCGCTTAATTTGTACTCAACTGTTATTCACAAAATAAACGCTTAAAAATTAGTGTTATACTAAACTTAGCGTTTAGCAACTTTTGTGCTTAGTTTTGGCTTTGGCTTGGAGTGCGCTCCCTGCTTGATGTGGATCTGGAATTCGTTATTTATCGGCATTTCCATTTGGTATTTATAAATTCGATTAAAGATTTATTTAAATTACTATTTCTTATTAATAATTTTTATTTTTCTCGAACTATACATTTGTAAAAAATGTTTTCAGCAAGTGGATTCCTGAAAAATGCAAAATCAGCTCTACATGTTTCAGGGGGCATATCGTGAAAAATATAAATTTTCAAATAGAAGTTCTTGAAGAAAAATTACTTCGATTAAGATGCTCTACTCAAAAATGCAAAAAAACTAATTTCGACAACAAAGTGCATTTTTTATTTTTGGCGATTAAACGAGCAAAATGGATCGAATTGGTCGGAAAATGTCACTAATATATCCTAAATTGCATGCCCTTCCTTCCCATGGCGGCCAAGAACCTCCCTTACTCTCCCTACCCCTTCCTCACACCATCCACTAACTAAGCGCTTAGCGCTTAGGGTCTTAGGGAGCTCCCGAGGTCCCTAAACTTAAGCGCTTAATTCTAAGCCAAACACTAAATTTTAAGTATGTGAATACAAAATTGAAACGCTAAGTTAAGGGGGCGCTCCGGGAATCAAGGATTTGGGCCGTAATTTTTAAAAACAGCCAAAATGACCTATCATTCTTGAAGGAAAGTTGCCCAAAATACTATTTCTGATGATTTGACGTGCATATCTCCATAGCAAAAAATTTGGAAAAAATTGGACAATTTACTGATTTTATTCAACTTTTACACAAATTCAGCAAGTAAGCCAGTGCATCAACGCTTTTTGAGGTTTTGAAACAGACGATACGTAGATTTTATTAGTCGTAATGAAAAATTAAAACAATTTTATTGCGTTCTGTGCAAAAAAATCGCACAAGAAACCATTTTCAGAAGCAGCAGACTCAAATATAGGCTGTGTGAATACAAAACCAATTTTTCGGCATTAGATAATAAAATGCTGGTAAGATATTTTTCTACAAAATTTTGCACAATTATAGCCTTCGACTCTGCGCAGTTGAACAATTTTTTAGTTTTTTAAAATAAAGCTTAGAAATTTTTTTATATGAATTTTATTGCTCAGAGTTCGACTTCGAAAACACATAATGACATTTTTTATCCAAATCCGACATAAACGTTAAAAACCAAAATAATGTTCAACTAGAAAAGCGAATAAGCTACATTTTGGTATATAAAGTGTGACTATACGCAAAGTATAAGCAGAGTTATCGTTTGCCGAAAATCCACTCACGTTTGGTGCTCTGGGAGTCACGTGACATGATCACGTGATTTGAAATTTTGCCTCCAGTGTTCTTTTGTGCCATAGTACATATATGTATAGTAAAGTTTGACATTTGCCAATGTTTTTGCTAGTTTTCGATGTAACCCCCGATTCCCGGAGCGCCCCCTTAAGCGTTAGTGTTTGCTAAGCGCTTAAATAAACACTAAGTATGTGAATAACACTTAGCGCTTATAAGCGCTAACACTAAGTGTAAACACTAAGTTTAAGCGTTACACTTAGTATGTGAATACGGGCCTAAGCGTTAGTGTTAGTACGTGAATACGGGCCATTGTGTGAGTCTCGCTCACAAATGGTGATTGGTTAAAAATATTGATAGATATCGGTAGTCTAGTGTTTGGCAGTATTTATTTGACACCATATGGCATTTCACTAGTTTCTCAGTGAACGTATAACTTCAAAACAAAAACTTCTCATTTTGCAGCCTATGAGCAAAACTGCTTTGGCGACACTACCACCTTAAATGCAGTTGGGGGGTGGAAATAGTGGACCTATTTTTTAAGTAGAGTACCTTGGGGGAAGCATTTTTGCTTCAAGAACCCCTATTTCATTTTTTGGATTTTCTGAGATATGACCCCCCGAAATGTGAACCCTCAGTGAGGGACGTTTTCGCAAATTTTTTCCGAAGCCCTTGTTTTTTCCGTTCTAATCGTGTCTAAATGGTGTCAGATTATTGTTTACAATTTTTTAGAATTAGAACAAAGGCTTTTTGACCGGGTTTCTGCTGAAAAATTGGCCAAATTCACCAGAAACGTCCAATTTTTGACCAAATTCAAACTTGGCCTTAATTTAGGCTTGGGCTAAAGGCCGACACGGTGCGTTTTTGCCGCTGCGATTTTAACACAAAACGCAAGCCGCAGGGTGTCGCAAGCGAAACGCACCGTCTGAACAAGCTTTGCAGCCTTAGTGCGTCTCGCAGGTCAGTTTGCTGCGTCTTTACTGTTTCAAAAAAATGACAAATTGGTCCGCGAAGTTTGTTTATGCCAACACGTCCGCAGCATCAAAACGCAATGAAATCGCAGGTTGAATAGCAGTCTGGCGTTTAAAACGCTGCGGCAAAATCAAGACGCAGGCATTCCGCACTAAAAACGCTGCGTCTGTTCAGACATTGCGTTTTGCGTGCGGCAAGCTGCGTTTTGCCGCAGCGACAAAAACGCTGCGGCAAAATCGCAGTAAAATCGCAGCGTGTGAATCGGCCTTTAGGCTTAGGGCTTAGGCTTAGTATGGGGCTTAGGCTTAGGCTTAGTATCAGGCTTAGGTTTAGGCTTAGGTTCAGGCTTAGGCTTAGGTTCAGGCTTGGGCAATAAAAAATCGAAATTTTCAGAAAAAATCCTGCCAGCTTAGCCTAGAGAATCCTGCCAACTAAGCCTAGATGATGCTTTAAAACATCTTAACGGACTCAAAACTATCCAAAAACAAAGATTATAGCCATTTTTGGCTTCGAACTTTGGTCTACGTTCACTTCCAAAACACTGAAAATGCAATTTTCAAGGGGTCATAGCTCAGAAAATCCAAATTTGTGGATAGGGGTTCTATTACAAAAAATGCTTCCCTCAATGTGCTCTACTGCAAAAAGTAGGTCCACTATTTTTCTCGCTCCAACTGCACTTGATCCGAATTTTCTCTGAAACTCGTGTAAAAAATATCTGAAATTTATCTGAAAAGCCTGTAACATTTTTTTCAGATAAAATTCAGAGTTTCTGAATTCTGGGTGAAATTCTCTGAATTTCCTCTGAATTTAACTGAAATTTGTCTGAAATTCCTCTGAAAGTCTGTAAAATGTCTCTGAATGGAAAGGGTAAAAAACATCTGAAAAATCCATAACAGATAAAATTTTACAGAAAATTAAGATTTCCTGGTTTTCCTGTGTGGGTTTTGTGTCCATTATTTTGAAAACGCGCAAAAATAATCATGCATCATAAGAACAAAAGTTGTTCATAAATGAATTTCTAATTTGATGCCCATATCACATGAAATTTTTTTTGACAATTTAGAGCATCTTTCATCACGAAAAATAGAATTTCATGGAAATTGCTTCACAGTCAGTGCATTGACACGTATGTAATGGTTTTGGACGATTGAAAAACACTAGCAGCTCTGTTTTACTCAAACACAGGTGCGGATCCAGGAATTTCCAAAGGGGGGTCCACCTTGGGTGTCGACCGGGGGGGGGGGGAGGGGGTAGCGAGCGTGAAAAAAATTTACAATTTTTTTAGTAGTGTCGATTGTTGTTATTATTATGTTTTATGTGTTATTTGACACATTGCATGGCAGTAGCTTACCCAAGATTTCGCGAAAGGGGGACTGAACTGATTAGACACCGGAAACTTCAGCTCAGTTTAGTCCAAGTTTGTCAATGACAGTGTTATTCTGATATCTGAAATTAGGGTTAAATGCAGTTGGGGGGGGGGGAAATAGTGGACCTATTTTTTTGAGTAGAGCACCTGGGGCAGGGTTGGCAAGTCTCGGGTTTGCAACCGAGACCGAGACCGAGACCGAGACCGAGACCAGGCTACCGAGACCACCCAAACGAGACCTACGAGACCGAGACCAGCCCTTGGGGGACCTTTTTTTTCTAGTTTCAATTTCAAAATTTTTTGAGATACTTTGAATTATGAAAAATTTGTAATTAAATTACAAAAAAATGACCCTTAGGTTATGAGGTATGAGTGTATGACTTGCGAAGTTGCGAGAAACTCAACATTATCAAAAAAAATCTTCGTAACTTTAGTAAGATTTCAAAACTTTAAGTCTCATCTGAAATACCGAGACCACCCTATGGCAGGTCTCGGTTTTCCTACCGAGACCGAGACCGAGACCGAGACCGAGACCAGCCTAGTCTCGGGTTTTTTACGAGACCGAGACCGAGACCGAGACCGAGACTGCCAACCCTGACCTGGGGGAAGCATTTTTGCTTCAAGAACCCCTATTTCATTTTTTGGATTTTTTGAGATATGACCCCCCGCAATCTGAACCTATAACTTTCAGCCGGTCCAGATGGGTATCCTGCTCTTCTACTAAAAAGAATAGCACCTGCTATTGCTATTCCTCTTTCCAAAATTTATCGAAAGTCTTTAGACTCTGGAGATATTCCAAAAGTTTGGAAAGAAGGCATAGTGATACCAATATACAAGAGAAAGGGACTAAATAGCTCTCCTGAAAATTATAGACCTATCAGTCTGACATGTGTAAGTTGCAAAGTTTTTGAAGCGGTTCTGAGAGAAACAATTGTAAATTTTTTAAAAGAATACAAACTAATACATCCAGCACAACACGGTTTTTTAAAAGGTAAATCAACGCAAACAAACCTACTTCTGACCATTTCCGACTGGCATTCTGCAATAAATGCCAAAAAAATTGTCCACTGTGCGTACCTGGATTTTGCCAAAGCCTTCGACACTGTTTCATGTCCAAAACTTATTCACAAATTGGATAAATACGGAATTAAAGGTAAAATTTTGAAATGGCTTTCTAGTTTTT
Organism: Trissonchulus sp. WLG1_4; assembly: GCA_030248245.1. Classification (NCBI taxonomy): domain Eukaryota; kingdom Metazoa; phylum Nematoda; class Enoplea; order Enoplida; family Ironidae; genus Trissonchulus; species Trissonchulus sp. WLG1_4. Next base: position 19,872 of record JASANF010005166.1, read on the forward strand.
TATCAAACAGACGTCAGAAAGTTTTGATCGAAAATTTCTACTCAAATCCAGTGCCAGTTACAAGTGGTGTCCCTCAGGGGACTGTTTTGGGGCCTATTCTTTTCTTACTATATATAAACGACCTCCCAGATCTAGTTAAACAATCGCATATTCAAATTTTTGCGGATGACGCAAAACTATATAATTTCTGTGTTCCTGGATGTACTAGTGCAGAACTACAGCAAAGTCTTACCGAAGTAGATGATTGGTCTAAAATGTGGCAACTTACCTTATCAGTTTCCAAATGTAAGATATTTTGTTTTGGCAATTCAAATGATTTGAATACATCTTATTATGTTAGGGGTACTCCTTTACAAACGGAAAAAGCTACCAAGGATTTAGGTATATACTTGTGTTCTGATATGAAGTTTTCTCATCATTGTGCAAAAATTTCGAAAAATGCATTGTATCTTAGCTCCCAAATCTATAGGTCGTTTTCAACACGGAATGTTGATTTTCTTTTGAAAATGTTTGCTGTGTACGTTAGGCCTATTGTTGAATATTGTACGTCAGTATGGTCTCCATATTTACGCAAGGATATAGACATAGTTGAACGTGTTCTTAGATCTTATACAAAACGTATCCCCGGAATGGGAAATTTCACCTTTTCGCAAAGACTCCAAATACTGAAACTCGAAAGTCTAGAAGAAAGGCGTTTACGAAATGACCTAGTACTCACGTACAAGATAATTCGACAATATGTCGATATTGATTTTTCTAGTGTTTTTACATATGCAATAGATAGCGGGGTGCGTGGGCATTCGCTCAAGTTGACTGAAAAAAGGTGTAGACTAAACCAGAGTAAAAATTTTTTCAATTTTAGAATTCCTGCGGTCTGGAATTCTCTCCCTGAAGAGGTAGTTTCGTCAACCAGTTTGAACCAGTTCAAGCAGAGACTAAACAGTGTAAATTTGAATCATTTTCTACAGGGGCGGTGGGGTTAGCTGACCACAAACGAGGTCGTCCCAGCTCCTTCTTCACAGGACTTGAGGCAGGTTACATAATATATTATTTGTTTGCTGTTTTTCATCTTTTTGTGTTTTTGTTCTTATTAATTGTTAACATTTTACGGTATTTTTCTGATTAAAACCTTCAGACGCGCTGTACTATCAACCTCTTTTTTTTGTGAAGTAAAATTCTTGTTTGTTTTGTTTTGTTTTTGAACCCTCAGTGAGAGACGTTTTCGCAATTTTTTTCCGAAGCCCTTGTTTTTTCCGTTCTAATCGTGTCTAAATGGTGTCAGATTATTGTTTACAATTTTTTAGAATCAAAACAAAGGCTCTTTGACCGGGTTCCTGCCAAAAAATTGGCCAAATTCGCCAGAAACGTCCAATTTTTGACCAAATTCAAACTTGGCCTTAATTTAGGCTTGGGCTTAGGCTTAGGCTTAGGGCTTAGGCTTAGTATGGGGCTTAGGCTTAGGCTTAGTATCAGGCTTAGGCTTAGGCTTAGGTTCAGGCTTAGGCTTAGGCTCAGGCTTAGGCAATAAAAAATCGAAATTTTCAGAAAAAATCCTGCCAGCTTAGCCTAGAGAATCCTGCCAACTAAGCCTGGACGATGCCTTAAAACATCATAACGCACTCAAAACTATCCAAAAACAAAGATTATAGCCAATTTTGGCTTCGAACTTTGGCCTACGTTCACGTCCAAAAACACTGAAAATGCTATTTTCAAGGGGTCATAGCTCAGAAAATCCAAATTTGTGGATAGGGGTTCTATTACAAAAAATGCTTCCCCCAAGGTGCTCTACTCCAAAAAATAGGTCCACTATTTCCCCCCCCCCAACTGCACTTGATCCTGAAATTAC
>JASANF010005168.1:0-13810 GCA_030248245.1 Trissonchulus sp. WLG1_4
ATATGAATTGAAACTTTTTCAATGCACTTATGTGCTCTGTTTCTGCTTTTATCGATAGTTATGTTTTTATTGTACAGTAAAACCTGTAGAACTTTGTTAGTGCATCAATTTAGCAAACATTACAACCTTGTGAGAATTTTCTAAAAGCTACTATTTTGCTTTAAAATGCTCCGCAATGCAACTTATACACTTACAAAGTAAGTTAAATGTGGGCTCGCTCACAGGCATTCATTTTTATTGAATTGTGAGCGATCTGTGGCTGTTCAAAACTCCACCTGTGCCTGTGTGGCCTGTGGCCTATCAGCTGTGGACTGTGCCTGTGAGGTAGGTATTGAAACAGAATTCACAGGTACAGGCTCAAACAGAAACACAAATTGGGCTACTGGTGAGTCTCTGGAGGAACCCCAACCCCATGGTTCCCGTCCCGCCCACCTGGTGAGTCGGTGGAGGATTCTCAACCCCATGGTAAGTCCCTGGAGGAGTCCCAACACCATGCTTTCCGCCTACCAGGTGAGACCCTGCAGAAACCCTAATCCCAAACCCCATGTCTCCCGTCCCTGAGTCCCTAAAGGAACCCCAACCCCATGGTTCCTGCCCATCTGGTGAGTCCCTGGAGGAACCCCAACCCCATGGTTTCCGCCCCGTGAGTCCCTGGAGGTAGTGTTTGTGACCGGCCGGAATTTTTGGCCGGCCGGCCCGATAGTCGCCGGCCGGCCAGCCGGCCGAAAAAAGCCGGCGCCGGCCGGCCGGCCGGCTAAAATCAGCCGGCCGGTGGCTTACGCGGCCGGTCACCAAATCTACCCCCAGGGTCTGGTCTCGGTTTCGTAGGTCTCGTTTGGGTGGTCTCGGTTGCCCGTTTTGTATTACTGTACTTTGCTGTAATTTTCAAATCAAAGTCAAATCAAAGTTTATTCACATTTTCACGCCACAGTATCCACTTACAACAAAAGAAAAACAACTTTTACTTCAGTGCAAAAATGTAGGGGGAGCAAAGCTGAGTGCAGCCATCAAGTGCCCCCCCTTGGTTTACTGGTTTTATGTAAATCAACAACAGATCACGAATTTTAGTCATTTACCGGTTTCAAATAGGTGGATCTAAGATATATGCTTAAATCTACGTTAAATATCGCATGAACATACTAACACTACTTGATTCAACTACTTCCGATGGTAATAAATTTCAGATTTGTACTACTCTATTACTAAAGAAAATTTTTCGAATATCTAATCGGTAGAGCTGAACCTTGGGTTTTAAATAATGACCTCTAGTTCTTGTTTCATCGTTAACTTCAAAAATTTCTTTAACTTTCAGATCAATAAGTCCATTCAAAATCATATATACGTACTTAAGGTCAATCATAATCCTCCGAATCTCTAGGGATAGCAAGTTCATTTTTTGAGACGATTCTTATAGCTATATTCTTGCAGTCTTGGTAAGTGTCTAGTGAAGTATTTCTGAACCCGTTCCAATTTATCAATTAAGTATATATAATGCGGATTCCAAACAGGAGCTGCATACTCTAACTTACTCCTGACGTAGGTACAGTACAATCTCATTAAAAGATTATTATCTCTTGTTTTAAAGTTTCTCAGCAATTTAGCACAAGTGTAAAAACTACTATTAGCTAATTTATTGCAATGATTCTGAATTTTAAATCATTAGATATCCATACGCCTAAGTCTTTCACAGTATGAATATGATGTAAAACGTGATCAGATACATTAAAAGTTAGATCTACTGGTGGATGACCAAGCACCAATATTTGACATTTTGACACCAAAAACTGTAGTTGATACTTAGTCGCCCACTCATATACAGCAGTTAAATCATGTTGGTAGTTACACATATCCTCTGTGTTTTTTAACTTTAAATATAGTTTTGTATCATCAACAAATATTTTTATTTTTGCATATTTAACACCATTAAGTAAGTAACAACATAAGTAAACTAGAGCAAAGCGCATATACTTGCAGAGACTCCGCCTGCCGAGCCAGAAACTCCAGCAGCTGACGAGGCGGGTGAATGCCTGAGCATCCTGGGCCCGATTTATCGAAACAAAATGTTCGTCATCGAAAATGTTCGTCATCAAAAGTTCGTCATCGAAAATGTTGGTCATCGAAAATGTTCGTCATCAAAAATGTTCGTCATCGAAAAACAAATGTTCGTCATCAAAAATGTTCGTCATCGAAAAACCAAATGTTCGTCATCGAAAAACCAAATGTTCGTCATCGAAAATACATGTTCATTATTGAAAAAACAAATGTTCGTCATCGAAAATGTTCGTCATCGAAAATTTTGGATTGATCGAAACATTTTCGATGATGAACATTTGTTTTTTCAAAAGGTGATTTATCAAAATACAAATGTTCGTCATCGAAAGTTCGTCATCGAAAATGTTCGTCATCGAGAAATTTTTCGATGACGAGCTTTGGTCTTTTAGAACATTATTATGTTCTAAATGACAAAAGCTCGTCATCGAAAATTTTTTCGATGACGAACATTTCAACGCAGCTTGGTACCTCTGTTGAAAATTTCAACTGCGAACATCTTTAGGTACATAAGCAGTTGGCAGTAAATTTAATATTACTATAAATAGCCAACCTTATTTATTATTAATTAAATATTCATATAAATAGCGCAGCTCATTTATTTTTTAATATTAATATTAATAAAATACTTGAAATTAAAAGTATTTTTAATAACAATTTTTAATATTAATTATTAAAATCACGGTACTGCCGTATGGACATAAGGACCAACTGAACGGCTAGCCAAAACTCCAGGGCATACGGACAAACGGACATACTGTTCAAAAATATGAACGCAACTTAGGCCCAAACTATGCGCGTTTGCCTTAAAAAGTAAGAATTAAAAAACGGATTATACAGGCTTTGTCCGTATGCCCTACTGAAGTGTGAATCGACCCTAATAGCTGTTAACTGAATAACTGATATCTGCGACCATACTGCAAAGAGAGTTGGCTGGCCGTTTCAAGCATTTGGTTCAGGCGTACTTAATTTAAGACCGGTTCATACTAGTCCTTGAGAACACAGAGGGACAAGAAGGACTAGGGCACATTTCGGTCAGCTGCTGTGAAGAATTAACGGAAGCGTTTTATATGATTTTTGTATGTGGTCTGGAATTGAGGTCAAATATTTTCATGCCAAAAATCGGCTTATTTGGCCAGGTAATTTTGTAATTGCTCAAGGACAAAATGATAGGGACAAGGACAAGGGCGAGTATATGAACCGAGCTCTGTGAAATCATAACCAGCTTTTCAGCTTTTCTGAACTATTAAATTAGTCTCTTTCGGCAAAAGGATTTACGTAAGTTTTTCAAAATTTTGTTTAATGTTGCGGAAAAGTTGAAACAAAATAATAAAGTTTGAGAGTTTGCCATTATCTATTGACACCAAACAGAACCACTAAATTCAATACCTTATTGTACCTCAATTATAGTTGTATTCGGTAGTATTAGGTAGTAGTAGTAGTATTGGTAGTAGTTAGTAGTAGTTATTATTATTATTATTGGAGAATTTTGACTTTAATGAAAATGTTCTAATTCAGAATGTTAGAACTTAGAACGACTGATCTAATTTCGAACGCTGAAAATTTTCCATAATAAACATTTTCGATGACGAACATTTGCTTTTTCGATGACGAACATTTGCTTTTTCGATGACGAACATTTGCTTTTTCGATGACGAACATTTGCTTTTTCGATGACGGACGTTTGCTTTTCGATGACGAACATTTGTTTTTCGATGACGAACATTTGCTTTTTCGATGACGAACATTTGCTTTTTCGATGACGAACATTTTTGATGACGAACTTTTCGATGACGAACATTTTCGATGACGAACATTTGCTTTTTCGATGACGAACTCGCCGTTGAAAAAGCAAATGTTCGTCATCGAAAAAGCAAATGTTCGTCATCGAAAATGTTTCGATCAATCCAAAATTTTCGATGACGAACATTTTCGATGACGAACACTTCTGATGACGAACATTTTGCTTCGATAAATCGGGCCCTGGACTCGGACGGTAATCTCGCTGTTTAACTGACCAAAGGGCTGCCCGGTGTGGATCTCTCTCTGCTGGACCAGTACGATGAAGTGGCCGATACCGAGATGGAGTACCCTATTCCCAGCCTACAGGAAGGGGACTCCTACAAATACCTGGGGATTCGGGATTTATTAACATAAGTCATACATACACAAAGTCACCAACAGTTACTTTCTAAAATTTATAAATCCAATAAATTTTCTATTAATAGTGACTATAGTCTAACCAAAAAATGCTAGACCCTGAGATAAAAAGTATAACACGCGATTTCATTACGAAAAGAACAAATGGCAAGCATCAAAAGTTCACCGAGTGGTCACAAAAATCTCGCTACCTGTTTTGTCTCAAGGTTCAGCAATTCGTGGTTTTTAATTGGCAATGACCCTATTCCCAGCCTACAGGAAGGGGACTCCTACAAATACCTGGGGATTCGGGAGGGGCTAGGAATTGACCAGTCCCCTCGTAAGCTGCTAAGCAGTGTTCTGCTCGACCTGAAGATGCTCTGCGAAAGCTCACTATTCCCGTGGCAGAAACTGAACGCATACTGCACTTTTCTCTATCCAAAACTGCAGTTTGCCTTACAGTATGTAGCTTTTAATACTGTAGGCAACCTGATGAAGTTCGACGGAGCCGCGCGCGCCCTCATCAAGCGCCACACCCTGAAGCTGCCCGAGGACGCCGCGAATGCCTACCTCTATGGAAGCCCGGCTGTCGGTGCAGTTGGACTGAAGGAAGCGCGGCTGGACCACGCCATCCTCCGTGTGTCGCGAGCGTGGCGCCTCCTCTGGTCGCCTGACAACATGGTGCGGAGTGTAGCCCGTCAACAACTGGGCGACTTTGCCTTACACTCGAAGCTGAAGGCCAGAACCGCCACAGTGACCGGAAAACGGGCCTCCGCTGAGATCCAGAAAACCGACCCTGGCTCGATATGTGATATCTTAAATTCTATTACAGATTCGACGTTGTCGGGAAGAACCGGGACCCACTGGACTTTCCTCCGACAAGACCTGCGGCTGCTACGGAAATACGTCCATATAGTAGCGGTCCCGGCAGAAGATTTCATCAACCTGGCTGTTCACCCGATTGGCTCCGCCGCGCCCATCATGATTGGAGAAGCGGGAGTCAAGGGCATTGTGCCCCTTCTCCAGCGGGCGATTGGCGCCTTCTACGCGGAGCAACTTCGCACGAGGGCTACTTCATGACCAACGGAAGAAACCTCCGAAAGAAGGACTATGATTTCCTTCATGCAGCCAGGCTCAACCTCCTTCCAGTCCGAGCAGCGAAGGAGCAGAAGACGTGTCGGAGGTGCCAAAAGGAGGTGGAAACCGTGGGCCATATCCTGAACGCTGCCTCCACTACTCTGGCACGTTGTTTACCCACCGGCACGACGAAATCCAATCCATCATCGTTGAGGCCATTCCGAAGGGGTCCAAGCCGGAGATTCGGACCAATTGGCAAATACCGGGGGCCCCCGGTAAAGGCCGACCAGACGTCGTCATTATTGACAGAACGTCAAAGACGGTCCACCTGCTGGACATTTCGGTGGTCAACACCAGCTTCCCTACCGCCTTCCTCCGTGCAAGGACGCGGAAGGTGGAGAAGTACCAGAACGAAAAGGACCAGCTGAAGAAAGAAGGCCTCACAGTCTTCCTGGACGCCGTCCTGGTGGGCTCCCTCGGGATCTGGGACAAGGCCAACGACCCGATCCTAAGCCTCCTGGGGGTGAAAAAAAAGGCGATGAAGGGGGTGCGGCAGCGAAGCATTGCAGCAGCCATCCGGGGGTAGGCGGACATCTGGGAGCGGCATCTGAAGGGTCCCACAGCAGTGCCGCCTCCAAAGCTCTGGACCCACACCCAACTCCGGCGCAAACTCAGCCAATCTGCTGCTGCACCAACTGGACCCAACCCCAAGCCTAGACCCCGCCCCCAGGGGGTTTTCCTACGGTCGGCGGGTGCACCAAACTGGACACGCCCCAGCCAACACTCTGCCGCTGAAAGAGGCGGGCGGCCTATACCATCCCAGTAGTAGAGCTTGGCGGCCCCGTGGCATCCCCCAGGATGGGGTGGCCGCGCAGAGCCGCCAGGAAGTGCCCCATTTCCTGTCCTACTGGCGGCCCCGTGGCATCCCCCAGGATGGGGTGGCCGCGCGGAGCCGCCAGGATGTGCCCCAACGTCTGTCCTACTGGCGGCCCCGTGGCATCCCCCAGGATGGGGTGGCCGCGCAGAGCCGCCAGGTTGTGCCCCAACGTCTGTCCTACTGGCGGCCCCGTGGCATCCCCCAGGATGGGGTGGCCGCGCAGAGCCGCCAGGATGTGCCCCAACGTCTGTCCTTCTGGCGGCACCGTGGCATCCCCCAGGATGGGGTGGCCGCGCAGAGCCGCCATCGTGCTAACCCTCTCTCGTCCGCCCGTCGTCATCAGCCTCCATCTAGGCACGGCGGCTCCCTACTGGACGAGGAGCCCGCAGACAGTCACCAAAACCGGGTGCCACCTGCGCCCTTGCCCCCACGTCTTCCCCCATGGCGGCCCCGCGGCATCCCCCAGGATGGGGTGGCCGCGCAGAGCCTCCATAACGATAACTGTCTCTGGTCTACCAGCCCTCATCAGCTTCCATCCTGGCACGGCGGCTCCCTACTGGACGAGGAGCCCGCAGACAAGCCCACAAGTCATCCCTCCTGGCGGCCCCGTGGTATCCCCCAGGATGGAGGACCCACGCAGAGCCGCCAAAGCCCTCTCAGGCTCCCATCCGGGCGCTCCCAAGGTGCCCATTGGTCAACCCATCCACCGGCCGCGAGAGATGTGCTGGAAGCTGCCGACGGTGGCCTACTCATCACAGTGGCCAGCCACCCGTCCAACCCAAGCCAGCCCCCTCTCGCCATGCCCAAAGCCTCCCCCTACTGGTCCCGAACGGTGGCACTGCGCCCCTATCCCAACACCGACCGTCGTCATCAACCCGACCCTTGCTACTTGTGGTGGCAGCCTTATCTAGGACGGCTCAGTTCCAACCGCCGACCATTCCAGCCAGACCTGCTGTTGCCGGCCCGCCCACTGCTGCCTTGACCCAGCTCAGCGCGCCGAAACACAGCCAGCTGTTGCAACAACTTCAATCTGCCCCCAAGAGCCCCAGCCACCACTCCCAGAGGCCGCAGTGCCCCGAAAAAATTGTCAAATTCTGAACTCATTTCTGAACAGTAATATTTTCTCTTAATCAGGGCGTAAATTGGAGTTATTTTTACTCCGCAAATCCTCCCCGACAGACCACTTTTCGTACTTAGTTATTTTTGAGGTTAATCAGAAAAAGGGCTGTAACTTTCGCTGTGACTGTCGTAGGATCATGAAAATAGTGTCACAAGAAAGACAAATTTTTGCACTTTCAAATGATATGTTACATGAAGGTGTAATACTCAAAAACAAGTCAAAATTTCAAATTATAATTTTTTAAGCACGTTTAACGTTACGTTACGAGGTCATGTCACCCATCATTTTAAAACTCTCGCAATTTGCTTTAAAATGATGCTAAAATTATCGCTGTACCACTTAGGTATCAAGAGTTATGCCCACTTAAACCCTTTGCTAAAAGGAACTGACTACGTAGATCACACCATGTGTGATCAAATCTCATTGTCGGTGCCCTAATGCTAAAATTTAAAAAATGTGAAATTTCCAAATGTTTTTACAAAAACCATGATGGTACTTACGGATTTTGTCTAACTAGTCTAAACTAGACCCACTAGACTTGTTTTAAAATTATTTTTAATTTTTTGTTTGTGTTTTGGTCGACGATATAAAAAATAGCGCATATAGCAAAACGATAGCGCATCAAAGTGCTATAAGCGCTATTTTTTTCATAGGCTTAAAAAATTAGCGCTTATAGCACCTGTGCTTTTTGCGCTATTTAGGCGCTATTTTGTGCTATTGGCTAGTTTATTGAAATTATTTGTACTTTTTACCACGTATACGATCCCTCAATAAAAAAAATAATTTTAAAATTGTTTTTAAATTTTGGTGCGTCTTCTAGTCGATGATAAAAAAATTGCGCATATAGCAAAACGATAGCGCATCAAAGTGCTATAAGCGCTATTTTTTTCGTAGGCTTAAAAATAGGTGGGGGAGGGGGGTACCTGTCGTAGCGTGTATAGCGCAAATAGCGGGGTGGGGGGGGGGGCGTTTTTGAGCTGGACACTATAATAGCGCAACACAATGTTGTGTCCCTGGAGAAACCCCAACCCTATGGTCCATGGTTATTGAAAGAACCCCCAACCCATGGTTCCCGCCCACCTGGTGATGGTGAGTCTCTGGAGGAAACCCAATCCCCAACCCCATGATTCCCGCCCGTGAATCCCTGGAAGAACCCCAACCCTATGGTACCCGTCCACCTGGTGAGTCTCTGGAGGATCCCCAACATCATGGTGAGTCCCTGGAAGAACCCCGATTCTATGGGCCAGGGTTCTGGAGGAACCCCAACCTCATGGTTCCCGCCCGTGAGGCCCCGGAGGAAGCCCAACCCCATGGTTTCCGCCCACCTGGTGAATCTCTGGAGGAAACCCTATTTCCCAACCCCATTGTTCCCGCCCGTGAGTCCCTGGAGGAACCGCCCACCTGGTGATGATGTCCTGGAGGATACCTGGGGGGTGGTCGTACCGCCATATTCCGTAATCTCCTGATGTCCTTTCTGTAGTTTGGAAACCTTTTGCTGGTAATCGCTGCATGCCTGACATCCCTGGCAGCCTGGGGCCTGCTGCTCAACTTTACAAGTCTTACAATTGTAACAATTGTAAGTGCAAAATCTGGTGATTTGTAATGAATTTATGTAACGAAATCGTAACGAATCACCTGATTTTACACTTACAATTGTTACAATTGTAGGACTTGTAAAGTTGAGCAACAGGCTCCTGCTGGTGTCTGCAAAAGCTTTCTGCTTTTTAGGGGCAGAAGTTATCGGGTTATGCGACTATGACTGAGCCTTTTGGGTTTTGGCTCTTCGGAACCGCTGACTCAATATGTAATGTAACCCTTACAGTCAGCCTGTCTGTCTTACAGCATAACGGAGCGGAAGTGATCCTGCCATGCCACACTCACATCGACGCTGTCCTGGGTGCCGTGCCGGAAAGGAACTCCTACAAATATCTGGGGATTCTGCAGGGTTATCTATGGATCGACTGGTCACCGTTAAAGCGTTGGGTTAAAGCGGATTGTTAAAGCTTTGCGAAAGCTCATTGTTCTCGGCAAACTAAAAGGATACTACAGTTTTTTCTATCCAAAACTGCCGTTTGCTCTGCGGCATGCAATTTTTAATACTGTAGAAGATGTAACAAAGTTTGACGAAGCCGGACGCGCCCTCATCAAGCAACACATCCTGAAGCTGCCCGCGTATGCCGCTTCTATGAAAGCACGGCGGTCGGTGCAGTTGGACTGAAAGAAGCATGGGTGGACCACGCCATCCTCCGTGTGTCACGAGCGTGGCGTCTCCTGTGGTCGCCCGACATCATGATCCGCAGTGTCGCCCGACAACAACTGGGCGACTTTGCCTTCCACTCTAAGCTGAAGGCCACAACCGCCACAGCGACCAAAAGACGGGTCTCCGCTGAGTTCCAGAGACTGACCCTGTAGATGATCAATGTGCCGGACTCCTTTGGAATGGCAGCCACGATGATGGACAGGATCCAGGCCATTATCGTGGCTACTATTCCGAAGGGGGCCAAACCGGAGATCCCGATTAACAGACAAATCCCGGGGGCCCGTGGTAAACGCCGTCCAGACGTGGTCATTATTGACAAACGTCAAAGATGGCCCACCAGCTGGATATATAAGTGGTCAACACCAGCCTCCCCTCTGCCTTCCTCCGTGCAATTACGCTGAAGGTGCAGGACGAAAAGGACCAGCTGAAGACAGACGGTCTCACAGTCTTCTTTGACGCCGTCCTAGTGGGCTCCCTCGGGATCTGGGACAAGGCCAACGACCCGATCCTATGCCTCCTGTAGCCAGTTTCAATAAACTCACAGGCCTACAAATTTGTGGGCCTGTGAGCTTGTGCCTGTGAGTTCTGTTTCAATATCTCACAGGCACAGGCCACAGCTCAAAGGCTACAGGCCGCAGGCACAGGTAGATTTTGAACTGTCACAAATCGCTCACAGGCCGTTCTGTTTCAATAAAAATTTCTGCCTGTGAGCAATCTCACAATTGTGGCATTTTTCACTGGCCGACGGGTGGCCTGTGAGGTCGCCAATATAGATAATTGATACAGTACTGGAACTTTTTGTAGTTGGATTTTAATTTAACTTACTTCGCTAGTGTATTTGCTGCATTGTGGAGTATTTTAAAGCAAAAATAATAGCTTTTCTCAAAGTTTCACAAAAGTTTATATGTTGGAAAATGTATGTACTAACAAAGTTTTACAATTTTTACTGTAAAATTAAAACATAAATGCCTATAAAAGCTGAAACTAGAGTATTTAAATTAATTGAAAAATTTTCAATTCATATAACGCCCATATAACAGCCAAGCTGTTATTCAGCAGCACCAAATTCAGCACCCATCGGCCTGTGAAAAAATTCCACAATTGTGAGCTCGCTCACAGGCACAATTTTTTATTGAAACCGAACGGCCTGTGAGCGATTTGTGGCTGTTCGAAATTCTACCTGTGGCCTGTGCCTGTGAGATATATTGAAACAGAATTCACATGCTCACAGGCCCACAAATTTGTGGGCCTGTGAGTTTATTGAAACGGGCTACTGGTCGTAACTGACCCTCCTGCTATGTGATTCTCTATGTTGTACATAATATGTCACTCAGGGGCGGTTCCAGGATTTTGAAAAGGGGGGGGGCAGCTTCGAAATTTTTTTAGTTCGTTCTATGGTTTCGCATTGTTACGAGACCAGTTTGAGTACGTCGTGTCGTTAATAGTGACATCAAAACTACAGTTCAGCACTAAGCAATTGGTTGGCAGGGGTCAAGGGGCGGTAGCCCCCAGACGCTGAGAAATTTTTTTATTTTCAAAAAATTAGTTTACGTTACGGACATGTGACGTGACATAATGTAATGTGACGTGATATTGATATAAATCTGAGCGTCACGTCGCAAGCGACTACACCAGTGGCGTATCCAGTTTGCATTACAAACGCAAGATCACTGCATCACAAAGTTGTAGGGGTCTGGGAGCGACAACCCCCAGAAAAAATTGTAGGTTTATTCAATTAATAGGCCAAATTTGGGCAACTATTTGGGCATATATCCGACCAAATTGGAGGTTTATTCAATTAATAGGCCAAATTTGGGCAACTATTTGGGCATATATCCGACCAAAAGGGAGGGGGTGCACGCACACCCCCTGCACCCCCTCCCCCTGGAACCGCCCCTGATGTCACTGGTTGTAGAGTGAAAATTTTTTTCGATAGTTTCTTGAGAAGAAAAAAGTGTTATTCCACCACCTTAAGCTCAAGCAAGAAATTCCTCGAACTTTGCAAGTTTCGGATGGATATTACAATTTAATATCTAATTTAGTCGGCTACCCTGTATAGTGTGATTTTGATCCCATGTTAAATTTCAGTTAGCCCATCCAATCCTAGAGTGTTTGAAGATGGAGAGCAACGCTTGGCTGGTAGACTTGCTGTTTGCCTTCAACAGAGGCGATTTGGCGAAATTCGAACAGCTACGACCCAAATGGACCACGCAGCCGGACTTGGTGCAAAATGAACTGCAATTGGGCCGCAAAATCAGACTGCTCTGTTTGATGGAAATGGCCTATTTGAGTCCTTCCAATAAGTTGGTTGTTATTTACTATACGTACGTACGTATATAGTGACAAAGGTCAGCAAAGTTCAGGCTGGGGTAAGCCAGCTGTCCTGCTGCCAACTAATCATTGGAGTAATGCGAGGAACATTACGGTTTGTCAAATTAAGTCTATTTCGTCTTATTTAAGACTTTAAGACGGTCTTAATAAGCTCGGTCTTAATGACAAGACGCCTTAATAGTTCTTATCTGAGGTTGTGGGTGCCTTGGGGGAGTAACATATGTGAAAATAAACAAAATTGGAGAACTTTGATTTTTGACCTGGATAGGCCCCCTTATTGCTTATCAACGCATCAGCTATTGTGTTATGCATGTATGAGGGAACTCCTCATAAAAAACAATTGAGGTGCCGGGGGTCCCAATGAAAAGTATGATAAAAATGACATCTTACTACAAATTGCAAAATGGTATTTCTGGTCCATTAGGGGGGTTTAAGTTTAGCCCGAACAAGCCCTCCCAAAACTGACCCTGTTAAGCCCGTTTCATACTCGTCCTTATCTTTACCGTTTGTCCTTAAGGGGGGGGGCTACCCAGGTCAAAAATTAAAGTTTTCCAATTTTGCTTTTTTTCGCATATGTTACTTCCCCAAGGCACCCCAACCTCAGATAAGAACAATTAAGCTTGAAGGTGCACTTTTGGTTCAGTGCGTTTGTCAGTGTATTTACATAGGCAGAAATCAGGCTAAAACTTGGCATAGTAGTAGCCCACATGTATGCGCAAAATCGTATGATCCGGATTTTTGATATGTATTTTTATTCCGCCCAGAGGCGGAATATTTGTAAAAGATTTGTAGCACCAAGAGTACATGGTTGGTGCTACGAGCCACCAGAGGGCCTATGCTTACCATAGGCCTAATATATAGCAGTTTTTTTTTCTGCCAATGGGGGCCGAAAACTGCTAAAGTAACCTGAAATAACAAACAATTACCATAGTTATAACAAAGTACGTATGGCCTAAACTTAAATTTAAATTTCAATGTATTTTTTACGTACGTACTTTTTTTCTGGCAGAAATTAATATTCACGCCCAAGCCCCCCTTGGCTGTCTGGGCTCTGACGGACAGCCGTCAAATTGGCCAGCCAATCAGGTAGATATGCAAATAAGGTTCTAATAATCAGCAAATCAGCGTGTCCTGTTGTCTACGTAACGAAAAGTCAGCCAATCCGTTTGAAATGGGTGGAGCGATTGTCGGAGAATATGCAAATTAGTTTCACTGTCAGGGTCAATCACTAATTAGTCGTCAGTCAATCAGTTCATTGCCGAAAGTGGAGGGGGAAGGCTGCGAAGGCCGAGCTACAGCTGAACCAGAAGATCAACAGCTGGGGTCGGAAGACGAGGAAACTCAGCAACAGCAGAAGAGCGACCTAGCACTGTTAACCCAAATGCCCTTGTCAGGGCAAAGATTGGTTTAAATTCTGCAGGTTTAGGTCTTCAAATGTATGGCACATCGACCGTTTTTCGGTGTTCAAATCAGGGCGCTCTCTTGGCTGTTTGAAATGATCATAATAGCGCTGGTGACAAGACAATACATCGGATTTGGTTTGTCAGACCACCCTTAATGCAATACGCAGAGTACGTACGTACACAGGTCTTTTCATTTCATTATTGGCCGAGCATTGAGCTCTCGGTGCTCGTATGCTGATTGTTACAGTTGCTAAGATGCATGAACGTACTTAGCAAGAGTACGAAATGAATATGCAAGAATTAGCATGAGTTATACATGAATTAGCAAGAATATGCCCTGCAAATAGCTCAAGGAGAAACTGACAATAACAAGTATCAACACGGCTTGAGAGAGCCTGCCAAGTTTACAAAGGGATGCTGAAGACATGTATGAACCGGATTCTCCACTCTAGTATCTCCTCATTCTTTCCTTGCCTATAGTTATGTATGTACTCTTGCTGAAACTGTACAAGATACATCACAATGTTTTTAGTTTTCTTCTGTAGGCTGTGGCA